>BQKN01035713.1:1624-31516 GCA_022839385.1 Asparagus kiusianus
CTCTCTCTCTCTCTCTCTCTCTCTCTCTCTCTCTCTCTCTCTCTCTCGCGCGCGCCAAATCACCAAAAATCTCAAGTCTTTCTGCTCTAGATGCTCTATATGCTTGGTATGCGTGTATAGGAAGGTATTTATAGGGATGGGGATCCATAACTGTTGAAATAGGAGTAAAACAACTGGTCAAGCACATTTCTTTAGGCGCGATAGTCGCCACTGTCGCGGCTGAAGAGGCAGTTCCAGATTCTTGTGTAACCGGCCTCCTTTGCATTAGTGGCTGATTTTCATGGGTAATGGGCATATTCTGGGGGTTTAACCGTCCCCCCACATTAATGCACGTTCTTTCTTAGTTATAACGTCACGTGGACCCCACAAAGATGCTAAAAACCATCAACAGATCACAATGAGACACTCTGTTGCTTGCACGACACCATACACTGCCGCGCCTATACGCGCCAGTGTTGTCAAACCCCCAACAAATGGATTCAGAAGATAAGTTGTAAGAATCATCATCTGACTCTTCTTTGGTTCCAAAACACAACGTGAATGGAGAGGATTCATAACCTAACTCACTACGAGTTTTGTGGTAGTAATCCTCCGATTTTCCTTCCGGGACATAAGCGGATCGGATTGGTGTCCGGATTCCTTTACCAAAATTTAAACTTTGTTTATGGATGAAGTCGTATCCCATTTTCTTCATAAGCTTACGGGATGTTGGAGTAAAATATGAGAATTACGGATCTTTTTCTTCCTTGGATTTTTCTAAACGAATTTGCGACGGGCCATCGCTCTTCCCGAAGATAATATCTTTTTGGCCATTAACCTTAGCCGGCACTATGAAGACTACTTGCGAAGATTCGATTCGTTATCGATTTGTCACAAAAGATGATTGTATCGGCATGTATAACTTTGATTCAGCATACAATCGGGGTAGAGGATCTGCCAATGTGCTTGTACTTGTACCTGGCATGTTAGGGTTCAATTCAACACACGATAAGAAATCTAAATCATCATTATTATTAAAGATAACTTCACTGCTCTCATAGACAAGGTCATTTACATCCAGATTTTCAAGACCGATTACGACGGGTTCTATGTCATTGAAAACAAGACCTTGTTCGTGTTCGGACTCGGTATCGGCTTCATTAGAGCTATCTGGTTCTTCAATCGATGATACTTCAAATGGCTCACCCTCAAGGTAATAGATAGAATCTGTGAAATAGTTCTCCACCCTTTTGAATGGTTACTTCTCTGTGACTACTTTTTGACTTCAATACTCTCATCTATATATTTCATGCATTGATGTAGAGTTAATGAAACAATTAGATTGTTATGGATCCATGGCCGACCCAATAACAAATTGTAAGATATCTCTGCATCAATAACGTAACAGGTGACGTCTGTCCTCAAGTCACCCATCTGGCATTTGAGTTTGATTTTGCCAAGGGGACGAGTGTTGGAAGCATTAAAGCCATAGATGGTGGTTCCCGTCGTTGATAAACGATGTAAAGTGACTCCAAGGTGATGAATGAGCCTTATCGGTATGATGCTCAAGGCAGACTTGGGGTCAACTTGAATTCTGTCTACCCGAATAGAGCTGATATACCCCGTGAAGTACAATGGTCTATCGTGCATATTTCGGGTTCTTCACATGCATGTCTTCTTGAGAAAAGGTGATGTGCGGCATTCTTCCTTGAAAGACCTGACAACATTGAGGGCAAGTTTCTTCCAACGTTGATTCAGCTGGGTTTGGTGGAAAGTAAGTGAGAAAAGCCTCATTATCTGCCAACGCTTCAGAAAGAGCTTCTCTCGTTGATCGAGATAAGCGCAGAAGCTCAAACAACGTAATTCTCGCTGGGATGTTAGCTAACTGAGCCAACACATCAAACCGAAAAGGATCTTTCGAGCTCTCTGGTGTATCTTTTCAGAGTGCTTTGTTGTAATGAAGTTCCTTCGCTTGTGTTTGCTCCGTTACTTCTTTCCCTGGTTTGGGTGGTGCAGGTGTCGTTTCCGAGTACTTCTTCAAATACTCCTTTCCTCCGCGCGTTCCTGATATCTGTGTAGGTTGTGCGGTGAATGCTGGTTGCTCATTCTCAGAACTGCTAAGCGACGCGGTTTCAACCCCTTCATCTGGAATAGTTGAAATACTGTTGTAAGATCTTCGTTTGCCCTTAGGATTCTTTGCGTTTGCCGATGTCCACTACTCATCTATCAGTAAATCGGGATGAACCCACATCATTTCACCTTTAGGAGTGGTGTAGGGGACCATTCCCTTCTCTTTCTTTTGATGAGGATCTAGGTTTACAACCCTCGTCTCAGCTTGGGAAATTTGTTTCACGCCATTTTAAACTTGCACCTCAACAAAGTCTCTGAACTGCAATGAAACCATATTTGGAGACACCTTCTTTTGCTCAGCCTGAAGTGTCATCACTCATGCATCTAACAAAGCTTGGATTTTATCCTTCAGGATATAACAGGCCATAGTTGGATGATGCACCATCCTGTGGTACATGCAGAAATTAGGGTCGTCGGTCCTTGATACTTCTTCAATCCGTTTCACTTCCGACAACCTGATCTTCTTCATCTTGATCAAAGACGTAAGGATGGAAACCACATTTTCATCTTTGAAATCATACTTTTTCTGAAAATGATTATCGGAAGTGTTTCCCTTCTGTTTTGCAGATGATTTTGGTGATGGAGCTTTCTCAACAGCTAAAGTATCTTTCCCTTTTGAATGCTTTTGAGAGTTATAGTTGCCTTTACCCCCTTGCTTCTTAGGTTGGGATTCCTGAGGTTCTTTAGCATCTATCCTTTGGAGCATGTTTTCTACATGCTCTCTCTGTCAAACCAAATCTTTTCATGAACGGACTTCAATAGCGCCCATTTTAGACAAGATGTTAATAGAAAGATTATTGCGGCACATCTCCACAAGAGTAGCTTCGGAAACCTGATCACGCGAATGCAGAGATCGATTTTGGAATCTTTTGACAAAGTCGCTGACAGACTCTATCTTCTTATGTTTCTCTGCCAATAGCATGGTCATAGACACCTCAGTGTCATCGTCGAAGAATCGAGCTAGGAAAAGTTTCTCCAAATCTCTACGACTTTGGATTGACCCAGGTTCAAGTCTACAGAACCATTCAAAAGCCACCCCTTTTAGGGTGCTGATGAATAATCGAGTCATAATGGAATCATTACCCACTATATGCTCGGTCTGTGCCTGGAAGTAATAAATATGTTGGGTAGGAGAACCCTTACCATTAAATTGTACTAGATTGAGTGGTTTGAACTTCGGGGATACGAATCGTATCTCATTCAGTTGGATATGGTCTAGTAACCCCTAGTTCTTTGAAGTTTCCTTGGAGCTTTAGTGCGTCAAGTTTCTTCTGGAAATCATCCAATTTTTGGTCCCGCACTTTCGTATGAGGATTGGATTCAGCTTCAGACGATTCGGAGTGCATGCTCACAACGTTTTCCTCTTCATCATCTTCATCATTGCCATCTTGATGTTGACGACTACTTTCTTCTTCAACGTGTGAAGTCCGCTTAAGTCTTGATCCCGAGGCTTGGGTATGAAGTTTCTTCTTCTTCTTTTCTTTCTCCCTTAGAAGTTTCTCCACCACCATTTCCAGGCGCCTGATGGACTCCTGTTTTTGACGAATGGTTGATTGTTGTTATTCCATTTGTCTCGCCAAATCTTCCCTACCTCCCGCCATGTGGGCACTTGCTTGTTCGCTTTGATCCGGAAGGCTGATTGCAATGACAGAGTTTTTGGATTCTTCATCATAGGATATACCCGCTAGTTTTTGATAATCCAACGGGATCATTGCTCTAGTACGAGTACGAGTATGCTGGTAAACACCTTGACTTTCAATGAGATTGCATCTAACTCATGTTACGCTTGTGCGTGAGATAACCTCGAAGGTCACCCACAGGACAATCCGTAGCGGACTCTGTCATCTTGGATTTACCCGAGCGAGACCCTCTGAATGATAGAGGTCGACGACCTTGGGTAACTTGACGAATTCCGCCATTCATGTGACAAGGTTCGTTGATAGGACAAGTTTGGTGAGTTCATCTTCTCGGTCGGTTCTTAATTTGATGTTCGTTTTCTCGAAGAACCTCAGTATGAACCGCTTGTTGAATTTATTGAACCTATTTTTGAGGATGAGGTTCGTGTTCTGAGTCTACTCGGGTACTAGGATGAGGTCCGTTATTTTGATGTTCCTCAATCACCCGACTCTCGTTAAACTTGTTGATCCTGAGCTGGTTAGCTTTTAGTCGATAGTGAAAACCGTCTAGCGAGACCAAAGCTCGAGCCCTACGGCGAGCTTGGTTCTGACGTTGACGTTGTCGAGCGCGTCTCGACATTAAACCAACAGGAACTCTTGCCTCAGCTGAAGCTGGGCGAGGTTCTTTATCAAAAATCATAGTTTGGCTAGTAGAAGCCGAAGTTCGGCTACGTTGCTTGATAACCCATTTCTTAGTCTGACAGCTAGTTATTGGATCCTCCTCTTTGAAGGGCATAGACTTTTCCTTGAGGTTAACTCGAGGTTAATTATCAGAAGTCACTTGGGCTGAAGTCTCATACGAGACTCGACGGCACTTACGTGCCTTAATGGGACTAGATGCTCCAGAGGAAATATACTCCTCGTACTTGGTCTGGTCAAACTCGATGACCAGGGTCTCAACCTCGATTCCTACTACAATCTTGTCTGATTGCGTCACCACCATCTCGTCGAAAAGAATGGCTGCTCCCACTGTGGTCGCCATCATCTGTAGAGTCGAAAAATTGACTGGGATTGATTGATTCTCTTGTTTTAAGAAATGGGTTCGATCACTTGGTACGAAACCCTTACTGTCACTCACGCTCTTTCTCGATTACAGATAAAAAGAAGATTAATTCAGCTTCTCCTTGTTTAATGTGGGTTCTTGATAGCGAAAGGATGCTTCCCCGTGTATGTGGGAAAATTGCAATGAAAAGAACAAAAGAAAATTGAATTGAATTCCTTTAATTCCGATTACAACTCGAATACAAAAGAAAAGAAAACGAATTTGGTTTTCTCCTTTGTTTAAAACTGGGTTCTTCAAGGTAGCGATGGAGTGCCTCCTTCGATTGTTCGCGTCGAATTTGCTCTCTGTTGACGATCTGACCGTCTCTTATCTCGTGGGAACAATGAACTTCTGTGGGAAGTTTTTATATGTAACTCTTTAACGAGTTTAAGAACTCTGAACGAGTTTAAACTCTGTAGATAGAGTTGTTAGAACCGAAAATTCGGTTAATGACCAAGCAAATCTTCTGTCGTTGAAGAATCCTCTCAGATTTGATCTTCTGAGCTTGATTCAAAAGTCCTATCTCCAAGGATTTTGCTGTTACTGCTATTGAATCACCAAACCCGAGTGGTTGAGATCCTCCAGGATTCGTCCTTGCTGCTCTTCTGTTTAGATTCTGGAAATCCAATCTCCAGAAATCCAACCCTTGATTTGTTGGGTTCGTTGAGTTTTTATAGGAGGATAAGAGGTTGGAACTGCCCTTTAAATCCACTCCTACGTGGGCGTGATTTCCTCAGATCATGGGAAAACAGTTCTGAAACCGTTCGACTCGTGTTTGAATAAGTCAAATGCCCAATCTGGCGTTCAGAACCCAACTTCGTGTCTTAGAATTGAGACGCGAGGTTGGGTGTTGGCTGAACATCCATGAACGCGAGGGTCGCTCGTGTTTTAGCTTGTTGCCTGCTTGGAAACGCGGGGGTCGGTGTTGGTTGAACCCCTACGAACGCGAGGGTCGCTCACGTTTGATTTGTGACTTGGAAACGCGGGGGTCACCTGCACTTCCAAAATTGTAACGCGGGGATGACTTCCGCGTTTTAGAAGAAGTTTGTTGACTTGTGACCTCTTCTGTAAGGTGTTGCAAAGACCGTCGTTCAGTAATCCTCGCTTGTTATGAGGTGTGAAAGTCGTCAAATTGTAACTCTCACTGTTGATTGTGAAGACTGCTGAGTAGAGTTTTCATTAGCTGTCGGAAGTATCGTTGAATTGTAACTCTTCTCGATCTATGTGAAAAGTCCTCCACTTGCAGCTTTCGATTGTTGGCGTGAAAACTATTTGATTGTAGCTTTCGATTGTTGGAACTTGACGGGAATCAACATCCATAGTGTCTTCTGGACGAATATTTGCCTACAGCTCTCTACCAAGCAACTCATCAACTAAGTCCAACCTTTTATTTCTGAAATCATTCCACTGCTCATCAGCATCTCTAATAGTTGCTAATATAATATTAGTCATGTTGTTGTCGCAACCATCAAGATCAATCATCTCAAACATGAGGTCGTGTTTATAGCGATTATAATGCTGCGGATGTAATGATTTAGAAATCTCTTCTGTCTCGATCGTAAGGATGAATTCTGCTTCTTGATTTGAAGGAACCATTGCCTTGTAATCTCGTGGGGATCAGCTATCCATTGTGATTTTTAGACAGCCTACAGAACCCCCTCCAAAGTTTTCAAAAGTTCGCGGTTGACTGGGACGAATTTTCGGAATACTTTGGATCCCAAAATCTGCTTATACCCATTTGATAGACTCCCCAGTGGAGTCGCTTGTTGCTTTTCGATTTTTGTGGCTGACCTCATTTTTCCTTTATTTATTTGAGGTCTTGTTGATTGTAACGCGTAGGTGAACTCTGTGTCTGAGAGTTTGAACGCGTAGGTGAACCTCGCGTTTGGAATTTCAACCAACTCAAACGCGAGGGTCGAGTTTGGGTGGGATTCTGACCTCGAATCCCGTCCATTAAGATTTGACAGCTCACAACTGTCTATAAATAGACCGCTAGAGGTCTAATCAAGAGTCATTCGACTCTTCTTGAAATTCTAACAAAAAGTTTTCGTTCTCATCTCCGGCGACAAGAACTGTCCCTCTTCTCCCCCGACGAGAACCCATGGCTCCCAAGAAGGACGTCCCTCATCCCTCCAAGTCCGATGTCGCCACGGCTCAGGGATCGGCGCCATCTGCGTCGGTCGACGGCGCTGCTGCTCAGGCGACCATGCCGCCGCAGCTTCCTTTGATCGGCGGTAAGTATGACCTCCGTGGTCGTTAAACTTGCTTCGGCAAGTTTTGATCTTTGGATTCAACGAGGAAACTCATTTCGATAACGCGGGGTTGGGCTCCGTCGTTCTAAATTCTTGATGCGAGGTTCGACCTACGCGTCTTGAATTTTGATGACGCGAGGCTCGACCTTCGCGTCTAAACTTTGTTGATGCGAGGCTCGACCTTCGCGTCTAAACTCTGTTGACGCGAGGCTCGACCTTCGCGTCTGAACTATGTTGAAGTTAAGTTTTGACCTCCGCGTCTGAGATCTAACTTCTTCCTTTGTTTTTGCAGTACGTCACACCATTGAACCTCTCCCCTTTCGCCATCATTTTGGACATGAAGGTGGCGTGGACTCGAATATGACGTTCAACCTTCGTCAAGAACTCCTAATTTTCCGAACCAAGGATAAAAATCACGCGGAGTTAATTACCCAAGCTTCACCTGAGACCCTTAGGATATTGGTTACGGACGCTCGACTGGAAAACCCGAGCCGTAAGCCAATAATCAAACCTGGATTCCTCTTCGGGGACTTTGTTGACTTTGAAGCAAGTACCGCTTATGACGAGGACTACAAGTGGCTACGGAAAGTTAGGGGCCGCAATCTTTTCTTACCCAATATGGAGAGGATGTTCCCCATATCTTATTTCCAGTGTGCTTCCGTCCCAAGGTGTATGGATTGGCCCTTGGTTAAAGATCAAGATGGGGTCGCTCTCGGAACTCTGACTTTCCACGGGGTTCGTACAGCTGGTTATAACCGGCAGGTGACAGCTTTACGGCCGGGTTTATTTGCTAAGGAGTATCCCCTCGGCGAAGTGGCCAGTCCAGCGAACACCTTTGTCAAGAGGTTTTTGGAGAAGAAGGGAGTGTTTCCAGCGCAAGGATTTAGAACTCCTGGCTGGGTTCATTCCCCAGTGACAGGGTGGTGGACCCGGATGACCAAGTTCGTCTTGGGTGAATTGAAAGTTCCTCTTGCTCGAGCTGGATTGCAGGTTCCTGTACGGGCTACCAAGTTCGGGATTATCCAGAGCCACTTTCATTTCTTCTCCATATTGGAGAAATATAATCCTGAGACTTGCACTTTCTTCACCCCTGTGGGGGAGCTGGGCTTCGCTCTTCACGAGATGCATGAAGTCTTGGGTCTTCTCCTTGGGGATTTACCGTACGAAGAGTTTGTTCCGGGGTCTGCGGAACTTAAAATTTTGAAGAAGACCAGTCCTGAAATTTACTCCACTCTCTGGGAAGTCATGTGGCACTTCCACATCTGTATGCAGCAGACAGGGGCTCGAGGAAGCGGCATTAAGTAAGTGTCTTGGGCAGAATACTTATTCCAGAACTTGACCAATAAGGGAGGCTTAGTGACCCGATTGCCTGCAAGTACTTTGGAGGAGGTTCAGGCTCGCATTGACAATGCTACCTCCCACTACACTAATGAAGCTAAGGAAGATGTTTTCCCAGCTCATACGGAGTTTGAAAGCTTCCATTATCAAGCTCTGACTCCAATTTCTGACACAGTGCTGTTGGCTGGATATTTGATGCTGTGGCTCAAGCGGTGCGTCGTTCCTACCAGGCCGATCGACGCTCTCGCTATTGAGGTGATCTACCCGGCTGTCCTTTTGGCTCATGGGCAACCTGTGAGCCTCCTTCATGCTATGGTGAGTTGTTTGCAGCATGGACTGTGAGAGTTGGCCTCGAACTTCGTTGGTGTTTCAGAAGTGGAGTCTGAGGGTCACAAGACTTTCAAAACTCCCAATCCCAGGGTGTCATTGCCATACACCTATCTGATGGCTTGGTACGTGCTCCATTGTCCTCCGTTAATGAGTGCAGCCTCTCCCCCAGGAGATTCATTCATCCCGTTCGTGCAACGATTGGAGTCTGCGAAATGGGAAGGGGGGTATATGGTTAGGATCCGTCAAATTTTGGCGCGAGACACTCATTTCCATATCTTCTGCTGTTTTCCTGATTTTGAAGGCGGCGTTTATGGAGCGGAATATCAGGATGTAGCAGGTCCTAATGGATTCACTCAGCTGAGCGGGGGTGTTTTTCATTGGCTGCTTTCTATCAGGCCTGGTTATTTGATCTTCCGACAAGGCGCTCACTGTTTCATCGAACCTTACCAGCCCTATAGATTTGCTCGCCAATTTGGGTACGATCAGGTGTACATCGGGAACCCTCGTCCCCAACTCTCAATTGTGGGCAATTTATATGAAGGTGCCAGGGCTTGGTATTATTCTATGGCAGGTTGTACTAAAGCCGTCTTTAGGCTTCCTCATAAAACACCCAACTCCTACACTTCCATAAGCTTCTGTAATTGGTATTTCGCCGCTTCTCAGACTCCCAATTACAACCTGAATACATCTTGCCTAAAAGACATTAGGCATATGTATGCTATAAGAAAGGGGTCCAAGACATCCCGCTTGAGAGGGATTGACGAGTTCCTATCCATCGAGAATCAACCAGCTGGACAAGAAGAGGAACAAAGAGCTGAGCCTGTTCCGGTGGAAGAGCAACAAGCGGTTGATCCCCCCGTGACCAGAGCAGCTGGGAAGAGAAAACTCTCAGCGGATGAGACCGGCAAATATGATAAATAGATTTGTCGGAAGTTGCTGGTTGATTCGCCTCCCCCCAAAGGCCAACAAAAGTCTAAGTTGATGGCAGATGCCATCAGAGCTACTGAAGATGAAGAACAGCAGGAATCTTCTGTTGCAGGCTTGCTACATAGGACTGGGCTTCGCTCTCATGGGCCAGCCCTTTCGGGCGATGCTTCTTCTTACCATCCCCCTTAAGATGAAGAGGATGAGTTAATGGCTGCAGATGCAGAATCTGCACCGGTGATGAACCTTCCTAAGTCTCCGGTATCGGAGCAGAGGGGTATCGAAGAGAATCCATCCCCTTCTCCTTCACTACTAATGTCACAAGCTGGTGATTTGGTGCCCAGTCCTACAACGGGACTTATGACTAAACCAGCTGCTGGCACAAGTCTTCCCGAACCTTCAGCTACCCGGGATGATGAGGAGCAAGTTGATTATGAAGGCTCCTCGGTTAGCGATGAAGCTGGCGAAGATAGAGATGATGAGGATGCTGAAGTCGGCAACTTGCCAAGTGATGATGTGGAAGATGAGGAGCGTAATTCTATGGATGACATAACCATTTTTGACGATGCTCCCAAGGCTCCATCTGATAAAGCATCTGGTTATACTCCTTTTTATCTCACCGGTAAGCTTAGTTTGTTTCGACTTATTCCACACGCTTTTTCCGCATTCCGACCGTTTTTTTCGTGCAGGTTCACCTACTCCCGGGACTACTTCAACTGCTCTTTTAGAGCAAGAACCTGCGCAAGTGTCGGCTCCTCCACAAGAGCAACATTTATCCGGCTCCCCTACGGCGACTGTTTCACCTGTGTCGTTGCCTGAATCTACTGCTGCGACTTCTCCTCTGGAACAGCCGGTCGTGCAGGTGTCAACTCCCGCGCAAGAGCAACCTCCACCTGCTCCATCTACTACAGCTACTTCGCCTACCGCCTTGTTGAAGATCTCTCTTACTCCAACAGAGGCACGGCCAAGCACGTCCCAAGCAAGGGAGATGATGGCTTTGACTTCAAGCCCATCACACTTGAATGTTTCTACTGCTTCTGCAGCTTCGGCGCCCGGGTCTCCTGCACTAATTTCAATGGCTCGGGGAGCGTCCTCAAGCGTCACTTCGAGTCTCGCGGGTGCCCCAGAGTTCCTTCAGATCTCCTTGGTGTATTTGAATAGCCTCGCGAAGAAGGTGATTGAATATGTGGTGAGTGGTCAAGGAACTTTTAATTCCTTTCGACATCTTCTGGAAGCAGGCTTAAACGGAGTCAGAAGTGTGGGAAACACTCCGTGGTTCGAGCGCTGTTCCGAAATTATTCTTCATCTGGAAGAACAATTACAACATTTTGAGGCCTTGGGTCACAGAGAACTTCAGTCAGAAATTGTGTCCACTTTGGCCAGCCTTCAGGTTGCAGAAGTGGCTCGCCGGGAGGCGGTAGAGAGGGATTTGGCTGAAAGAGAATGCCAAATCACGGAGCTTCGTGAGTGTGACATTCAGAAGCAAAAAGAGTTAGAAAACTCGACTACTTCTATGAATTCGCTTCGCGATAGACTCGTGAAAGCTGAGGCTGAAGTCTTGCGATTGAAGGCTGAACTCTCCCGTGAAGAGAACGTTGTCAACATTCTCAGCGCTCAGCGTGCAAAGGGTTCTTTGGAGTATCATACACAGGCTCAAGCCTTCGAACAAGCCAGGAATGAAGCGGCAACTATCATCATACCCAGTGAGGAAGAACTTCGGGCAAAGGCTGAAGCCATGGTGCGAACCACTCACGAAAATGAGCTAAACCAAGTTAGGGCCCAACTCACTTCTTTCGATTTGATGCGTGAGTGAATTTTGTACTTGTAATGTCGTTTTGACAAGAAGAAATTTGTCTTGTATCACTTTCTTTTGGTTATTGAATAAAAAGTGATATTGACTTCTCATTGTTTCTTGCATTTATCATGTTTTGATTTTGAGCAACAAATCATAAGAAATGCCTGAGATGTATTCCTGACTTAGAATAGATCTCCACAATGGTTCTGGTGCAGAAAAACTCTCTTTGTTATCGTTTAAAATAACTCCAGAAAGTTTCAAACTGCTGAGAATTAATATTTTATTATTTTCCCATAATAGGGTTGACTAATAGAATTCTTCCTGTGTCGTTTTTTGCTTTGAACACTGAAAGAAGTCTATAAATGCCAGAGGTGTAGTTTTAACTTGGCAGGGGGGATATTGCAATTCGGGCAACTTTGAGGACTAATCGTTCTATTGACGAGAATCGACAAGTTGATTTTCGTCAGAGGTGTAATTTTAACATGACAGTGAAGGGATTGCGATCGGAGCAATTTTGAGGACTTATCGCTCTATTGGAGAGAGTCGATAAGTTGGTTTTTGTCAGAGGTGTAATTTTAACGTGACAGTGAAGGGATTGCGATCGGAGCAATTTTGAGGACTTATCGCTCTATTGGAGAGAGTCGATAAGTTGGTTTTTTGTCAGAGGTGTAATTTTAACGTGACAGTGAAGAGATTGCGATCGGAGCAATTTTGAGGACTTATCGTTCTATTGGAGAGAGTCGATAAGTTGGTTTTTATCAGAGGTGTAATTTTAACGTGACGTCTGTGGGGATAAAATCCTTTTGTGTCTTGCTGGGGAGGATCACTAAGAATTTTTGTCATCAAAGCGATGAATTATGACGCTTGCGATTTGAACAAGATTTCGGGGAGTTTTATTACCCCACTGAAAAGGGTTGATAAACTGGTTATTTATTGCTCCGTTGGAGAGAGTTAATAAATTAACAATAATCTGAGTGATTCTGAGGGCTTATCATTCTGTTAATGAGAATCGATAAGTGGATTCTGGCAGAGGGGTTATAGCCACACCGGTATTTTGACACCAGATAAACTTAAACTCCGTGATGACGATGATAGTTTGGGGTTCAACACTAACCCAATGAGAATTTTGATTCTGCTAAAGGGATACAGAGGTTTTGATTAACACTCTGTTAAGGGGGCTCATGCCTTTGAGGAGTTAAAAGAATGGCAACGCTAAGATGACCTTCGCGTTTGGGGCTCAGAACGCGAGGTTTAGGCCTTAGTGACGCTAGCCTGAGCCTTGCCCTTTGGAGTTTGAACGCGACAGTGAGCTTCGCGTTTGGAAAATGGTTGGGATTCTTTCCTAGAATCCCGTGCCATCTCAACAGCTTGATGGCTGTTATAAATAGACCTGAGTGGTCACATCAAGAGTCACTTGACTCTCAAAATTTTTGACTATTTCCAAGAACGAGAATTCTCGTTTGATTTCGGTGAGATCTCCGACGAACTCCATCTTCTTCGTTCAGAAACATTTCTTCCGATCGACTGTGTTGATGGCGCCACGGAGAGTAGGCTCGAGCTCCAAGAAAGTCATCGGATCGACTTCCGAAATGCCGTCGGCTGAGGACGCCGGCGGTGTTCTTGTTCGTGCAGGAACATCGTCGTCACCCCCGCCATCACAGGGGTTTCCCTGTCGTGGTGAGTGTCGACTGGAATAACTTGCCTTAGCAAGTTCTCTGAAAACCCTAGATGGGTTCTTGATAACGAGGAAGATGACTCGTTCTTGTTAATGAAAACGCGGAGTTGGGACTCCATGTGGGTCTTGACCCTCGCGTTCAAATTTTTCAACACGAGGTTCGACCCTCGCGTTTTGGGTTTCTGACGCGGGGCTCGATCTCCGCGTCTGAAAATTCCTTGACATGAAACTTGAATTTCTTGTTTTGAGATTTACGATTCTGTGTTTACGTCAGTAACTTGTTTTCAGCTACTAACTTCTGCTTTTGATTGTGCAGTGCTTCTTCCAAATGTGCCGCTTTCGCAAGAGCACCATTTTGGGTATATTGGCGGACCTGATACGAATGAAATTTTCAGTCTTCAAAACATAATTCCGCTTTGTACTTTCGCTGACTCGGAGAGAACGGACATGATTAGATCTCCTCAATGTTCTACTCTTAGAATTTTGATCACTGACTTAGACATGGAGACCCCTGCTGGTCATGCTCAGTTTCCCAAACCAGTGTTCATATTCGGAGATCGAATATCCATCGATGATCACCTCATACATGTAGAAGATTCGAAGTTGTTGCGGGAAGTTGATAATCGCTTCTTCTTCCTTCCAAACATGAAGAGGATGTACCCACTCTCTTACTTTTTGAATGCAAGCCGTCATCGGGGTCTGACTTTCGACATAGTCAAAGAGAAGGAAAATGTGTCGTTTGGATCTGGTCGACGAGCTCGTACACAAATCGGAGGGCAGCTCAAGGGATTGAGACCTGGTTTATTTGAGAAGAAGGACCAGGTTCTGGAAATGCCACGTCCAACGAATATTTTCATTCGCCAATTCCTTGCAACTCAGGGTGAATTTTCTACCCAGATGTTTAGATCCCCTGGATGGGTTTGTTCTGGAGAAGGAGGTTAGTGGACCCGCATGATTGACTTCATTCTGGAGGAACTTAAGGAGTCGCTCGCTCGATCGGGTCTCACGGTTCCCGTGTTGGCTACTCGACGGGGTGTCGTGCAGAGTTACCACAACTTCTTCGCCATGTTAGAGAAATATAACCCTGACAGCTGCACGTTTTTCACACCCACATGAGAGTTAGGATTTGCTCTTCACGAGATGCAAGCAGTGTCGGGGTTACCACTCGAAAAAACGCCCTACGAGGGGTTCATCCCTACCACTAAGGAGCTTTCCCTACTGAAAGTAGCTCACCTGAAAATTTATGCTACTTTTTGGGAGTTGATGTGCCACTTCCACATATGTGCCCAAGTCTTTGGGATGCGTGGAGGGGGTGTTATGCATACCACGTGGGCGGAATACCTTTTTCAAAACTTGAACCGGAAAGATGCAGCCGTATCTCGCGTTGCAGCCATCTCTCCCAAGGAAGCCAAGGCTCGGATTAAGGCTTCTAATGCCACCTACAAAACAGAGCATATAGAAGATGATTTCGAGGCTGGTGTCGAGTTTGAAAGTTTCCACCACCAGGCCACAGTCGCTATTTCTGACACGGCTCTTCTTGCAGGCTTCTTCATGGTTTGGTTGAAGCGGTGCGTGGTACCGTCAAAACCAACTGAGGCTATATTAGCTGAGGTTGTGTACCCAGCTACTTTATTAGCGCATGGAAGACCTGTGAGTCTCCTCACCGCTATGGTCGGTTGTATGCAAAGTGGTCTGAGGATGTTGACCTTAGAACTTCTCAGCGCTTCAGAAATTACAGCTACCAGGAAGAAAACCGAGAGAGCTTATCCACCACGTGTACCAATGCCATATACATACTTGGTGGCCTGGTTCGTACTGCACTGCCCCTCACTGATGACGGGAGTATGCGAGGGCGATGATGCTTATATTCCCTTTGTACAGAGATTGGAGTCGGCCATGTGGACTTATTCTTACATAGTCAGGGCTCGACAACTCCTATCTCAGGAAGATAATTATCGGATTTTCTGTTGCGCTCCTGACTTTGACGGAGTTGATGTAGAAAATGCTCTCTTCATAGACTTGCTTTTTGAGGGCTCGCCTTCTTTGGAAGAGGGCACTTTTAGCTGGCTCCTTATGATCAGGTTGGGCTACCTGGTCTTTCGTTTGCGGGAGAAGTGCATCATCGAGCCCTACATGCCTTCCAGATTTGCTAGGCAATTTGGATATGACCAGCTTTACGTTGGCAATCCCAACCCGGCATTGGCTCAAATTGGGAATTTGTATGAAAGAGCTCGCGCATGGTATTTCTTCTCAGCGGGAGGAACTCACGCGCACTTCACTTTGCCTCACTTGCCGCCCGGTTGTTCTACCGTTGTAGATTTTCGCAACTGGTTTGAAGAAGTCTCCCAAATCCTTGACTATGATATCCATACCTCCTGCATAAGTGAGATTCGGGAGTTGTTTCGCTCGAGGAGCAGATCTTCGAGTACCCGTTTGCCGGGGATAGAAGAGTACCTATCCTGTGAACAGGAAGCATCCGGAGCTGTTGAAGTTCCCAAAGAGCTGTCCCCGGTAGAAGCTTCTGAAGAGGAGGTTCCGACGAGGATTAAGGGGGGAAAACTGATTGCTGATTCTCCCGGAGAACGGACTACTGAAGAGATTCCTGCAGAAGCGCCTGTCCCTGAACCTCGCTCTTTAAGATCGGGTAAGAAAGCTCTATCTGCTGCTGAACAGGCCGAGTATGACAGGAGGGTTCGTAAACGATTACCCACCATAGCCAAAACTTCAAAAAAGGCTAAGTTGATTTGGGTGATGCGATAAAATCGGCGCGTGCTGCATCCCCTGAGAGCAGAGAGGACATGACACTTCCAACCGCTCCTCCTAGTCTAGGGACGACAAGCGGTGGGCAGGAAGTGACTTTCTCAGGCTCAGCGTCAGATATGGTCAAAAAATTATTGTCTGAAGCCACGCACAATCCTACTCGCACTGATTATGCGAATTGTTTTGTTTATCCGACTGCTCCACCTCCAAGCTCAGAAACTTTGAGGGAACTGATCGAACAATTGGAGCGTTGGATGCAAATGACTATCGACGTCGTTAGTCTCGGAGATGTGAGCTACAAGGTTTTTGAACCCCATCTGCTGGAATGCCTGACTAAGATCAAACATCAGGGCGATAAAATATGGACCGAGAACTATCGCGAGAGCATCATTATCTTAGAGTATGAGCTGGAGTTTCTTTCCATGCTGCAACACGACGACATAAGACCAGAAGTGGATCGGGCTCTTTCTGAGGCCAAGGCTTCGAAGGCACAACAGCAAGAGGCTCTTCAGAAGAGTTTATCCGAAACGGAACCTCGTCTTGCTCACTTGCGTGGGGAACATATCCAGGTACAGGAAGACATGGGCAATCTCGCTGTGGGTCTCCGGGATACTGTAGCAGAACTTGCTCGTGCTGGTGTTGAAGTACCTCAGATAAACGCTCAGCTATCTTATGGTATGGAAATTTTAAAAGGGTTAGCTGGTTACTGCGATGGACTCTTCAAATGCTATTGTGACAAAATTGTTGCTGCCGACAAGCTTCGGCGAGAGCTTGCAGAAGCAACGCCTAATGAAGAGGAGCTCAAGAGCAAGATAACTGAAGAAGTCAGAAGGACTCGCGAGGAGAATATATCAGCGCTAAAATCTAAACTCAAGTCTTTTAGACTGATGAGTCCCGATGCTTAGGATTTGCGCTACTCTTGGTGGAGGAATAAATTTGTATCATCTTCCTTTCGATTGTTTTCGCCTTTGTATTCAAATTAACAATATTGAATGGAAATGATATCATTTTGGTTTTCATCATCTCTTTTGTTGAAGTATGATTCAAGACAATGAAAAGTAATGCAACTGCTGTAAATATAGTGTTAACTCAATATGAAAACGAAATTCTCTTTATTATTATTTGGAATAATTCCAGAAAATTTCAATCGTCAGAGGTGTAGTGTTAACATGACGAAATACAAATAAAATTACACTATAAATTGGCAACCCCCAGCCTGATTTAGCTGGGGTTTAGGGGGCTACATGATTCACAGGAAATATCTCTTTAGGAATTTCCCATTGATTGGCATCATGAGCCTGTCTCCTTTTTGATTGATGAGGCGATATGCTCCATTTGAGTAAACTGAGTCTATTACGAAGGGCCCTTCCCATTTAGGATTGAACTTCCCTTTGGTTTTGTGCGTCATCACCATGGGTCGTCTGTTGGCCAAAACCAAATCGCCTTTCTTGAAAATCCGTTCTCTAACTTTTTTGTTGTAGGCTTTAGAAATACGGGCTTGATACAATTCGATCTGCTGCTGGGCTTGAAGTCATTTGTCATCTAGGGCTTCAAGTTCTTGCAGACGCCGTTGATGTTTTTATTCGTCTGTTAGTCTCATCGTGATTGCGACTCTCAAGGAAGGGATTTGAATCTCTAACGGCAATACAACTTCACAGTCGTATACTAGAGAGAATGGTGTAGCTCTTGTAGAGGTTCTCACCGTTGTGCGGTAAGCCCATAGACATTCACCGAGCCTTTCATCCCAATCACGTCGGCTCTTAGAAACAAATTTTTTGAGAAGTTTCACTATGGTTTTGTTGAAGGCTTCTGCAAGACCATTTGCCGGTGGATAATATGTCGTAGATGCGACACTCTGGATTCTGAATTTATCGCAAAACCTCTGGAACCCAAAACTGACGAATTGTGTCCCGTTGTCGTGAACTATCCGCCTCGAGACTCCAAAACGGTAGATGACATGATGTTTAATGAACTTGATTACGTTTGAAGTCTTGACTTCTTTTAACGGGATTGCCTCCACCCACTTGGAGAAATAATCAGTCACGGCCAGAATGAACCGGTGCCCTTTGGAGGTCGAAGGAGAAATTGGTCCCACGATATCCATGCCCCACTCTTCGAATGGCCAGGATACAGATGTGGGATGTAAGTTCCCAGGTACTTGGTGGATGAAATCCCCATGAATTTGACACGCGTGACAACGTTTAGCGTAGTCGACCGCGTCTGAGAACATTTTTGGCCAATAATAGCCAATTCGACGAAGGCGATCTCCTAATTTAGCTCCGGGTTGGTGGGCCCCGCACATTCCATCGTGAGCTTCTTTAAGGGCCTCTTTTGCTTCCTTCCGAGAGAGACATCGAAGCAAAATGCCGTCATGAGATTTATGATATAGAGTCAGAGAGACTGCATCGTAATAGAATCGGAGGGCCTTTCGTTTGATGGCGGCCGCTTCCTTAGGATCGTCGGGCAAAATTCCGTATAGGACATAGTCAATATATGGAAATCGCCAATATCTAGATTCGAATTCTATAGAGGTTGTACAGACTTCTTCCGTCATTGTCTTGTCTGAATTTCCTTCCGTAGGAATCTTAGAGCAGTATAATCCACGTCCTGTGACGAGGATCGTCGTTTCGATACCTGGCGGTAATGCCAGCGAAGTTGCCAATGAAGCCAAGGCATCAGCGTAAGCATTCTGGGCCCGTGGGATGTATTCAATAAAGAATCCCTCGAACTTCTTAGCTTGCTTCAGCACTGCAAAGTAGTACGGGATTAGGTCCTCATGACGTACTTCATATTCCCCTCGGACTTGGTTTACAATGAGCTGAGAGTCACCATAAGCCTCAAGATGCTGAATATTAAGTTCTTCAGCAAGTTGCATCCCTAGTAGCAGAGCATTATACTCAGCTACATTGTTGGTACAAGGTTCGATTAGGGAAAATCCTCTCGGGATCACGTGACTATTCGGAGAAACGAACACCACCCCCACTCCCGCGATAATTGCTCCATGAGGATTTCTCTGGATGCGCCGTCGAAGAATAATTTCCACACTGGAATAACTTCTTGAATGACGCAAGCTTTGGCAACTTCATCAGGTAATTCTTCATACAACTTAGATGTCCCTGGCACCGGGTGATCGGCTAAGAAGTCTACCAATGCTTGACCCTTGACTGCTTTTTATGGCATGAATTGCATGTCATATTGTGACAAGAGTATGGCCCACTTTACAAGCCGGCAGTTTAGAGACGATGATTTTGTCATCAGAACTCTTAAGGGGTTTACCTTAGAGATGACATGAATTGTTTGTCCGACTAGATAATGTCGTATCTTTTGAACTGCGAATACCAAAGTGAGACATTCTTTTTCAACCGGGTTATACCGATGTTTGGCTCCCATCATGGTCCTGCTTAAATAGTAGATGGCTTACTCTTGCCCTTGATCGTTATTCTGGGCTAACAAAGCTCCGAGAGAATATTCCATGGCTCTCACATATAACAGGAATGGCTTTCCTGATATTGGGGCTACGAGAACTGGCGGTTGAGTAAGATATCTCTTAATCTCTTCAAACGCCTTTTGACATTCTCCATCCCAGACGAAGGATACGCCTTTCTTCATAAGCTTCGAGAAAGGTTGGCAGCGCCCCGAGAGATTAGATATGAATCTTCGGATGTATGCTAATCTGCCTTGCAGGCCTCTAAGCTCTTTGAGATTCTTCGGCGGCGACATGTCTTGGATGGCGCGTACCTTCTCTGGATCCAGAGAAATTCCCTTGGACGTGACAATAAATCCCAGGAATTTTCCACTTGATACTCCGAGAAATGATTTTGTCGGGTTCATCTTCAGCTGATGTGTTCGCATGATTTCGAACATAGTCTTCAAGTCTGCAAGATGATCATCCTTACATTGACTTTTCACTGCTATGTCGTCAACGTAGCACTCTATCTTCTTACGCAGATGTTCGTGGAAGATGGCATTCATTGCTCGTTGATAAGTTGCACCTGCATTCTTCAGACCGAAGGGCATCACTGTGTAGCAATACACTCCCAGTGGTGTTCTGAATGCGGTATGCTTTTCGTCTTCAGGATACATCTTGATTTGATTGTATCCTGAGAACCCGTCCATGAAAGACATCCTTTCATATCCACAGGTGTTGTCAATCATGACATCGGTTATAGGAAGTGGAAACTCATCTTTTGGACAAGCTGCGTTAAGGTTGCGAAAGTCGATGCATATACGAACCTTACCGTTTTTCTTGGGAACTGGAACAATGTTGGCTACCCAGTTTGGGTGTTGTTCCTCCCTGACAAAGCCCAAGTCTATAAGCTTTTTCACTTCAGACTCAATTGCTTCCATGATCTCTGGACGAAACCGGCGTTGCTGTTGTTTAACGGGTTTGGCATCCGGATCGATGTTGAGACGATGCATGGCCACTTTTGGGTCAAGACCAGGCATGTCTTCATAATTCCAAGCAAAGACATCTATATATTCCCGGATGAGAGATATAAGGTCCTCTTTTTCGGATGGTGATAAGTCTTCGGCTATGAAAATGGGCTTAGGGTCATGTTCATCCCCCATGTTAACCTGGACCACCTTATCTTCAGTGGGTGGTTCGCGTTGTTCGAATCGCATATCCCATAAGATGTTGAGGCGTTTGATCCAGGGATCATCAATTGATTCGATTAACCCTTCATCACCCCCTGTATCTTCATCTGGACGACTAGTTGAAACCATATTCACGGTCAGATTTTTAAAGAAAGGTCCGACACTGACATCGGACTCGTATGAAGATGTTCCGGATGAGTGATTCTGTCGCAGATAGTTACTTATTTCATTCTCTGAGACAGCGGGAGGTGTGACAAATCCTAAGCCTCTCCTGGTTTTTTGATAATAATCTGGGGGTTTCCCTTCAGGGGTTAGGGACATTCGAATTGGTGTTCGCCTTCCCTTCCCGAAGTTTAGACCCTGTTTTCCGTCAAAGTCATACCCCAGTTGTTTCATTAGCCGGAGGGAGTTGGGTTCGTGATAATGGAATTGAGGAACTCCATCATCTTCCTCCGAACTTCCTCGTCTGAGCTGTTCAGGTTTGACTTTACCAAAACAGATCGGCTTCTGCCCTTTCCTTTTGGATGGGACTTTGAAGAAAGCCTTCTGTGCCTCTTCTATTTCTTCATCTGAAACAAAGGATGACTTGATTGGCAACATGAGTGATGCCTCTACGCACAGTACATGCCATGGGTTGGTACCTGCATTAGGATCATTCTCTATTTGTTCATTTTTAGAGGGCACATCAGACAAGTACGCTAAAATAAAATCTTCATTAATGCACCATTCACCCCCACTCGGTACATTATTATCACTCTCACTCGGACCCATTACATCAAAGTTTAACTCCCATGGACAATCTTCTTCAGGATCTGGTTCGATATCAGCTTCGTTGCCACTGTCCATATCTTCTTTCTCTTGGGACTCCAGATAGAAGACGGAATCAGTGTGGAAGTTTTCCACTCCTCTGAAGGGGTATTTCTCCGCGATTAGGGTTCGAACCTCCCCTTCATCATTTGCATATTTCATGACCTGATGTAGAGTGGATGGGACAATGCGGTTTGCATGTATCTATGGTCATCCTAACAAGAGATTGTAGGACGTGTCCGCATCTATTATGTAACAGGTCACTTCGAACTTAAGGTCTCCGATTTGACACCTGAGTTTGATCTTCCCTAGGGGCCAAGTGCTGTTTACGTTGAACCCGAAGATGGTTGTCTGGGTGGTATTCAGCCGATGCATAGGAATCCCTAACACCTGCATGACCCTGTAAGGCATGATGCTGAGCGCTGAGCCCGGGTCAACCTGAACACGGCTGATTTCTGACGACCCAATGTACCCTGTATAGTACAGAGGTCTGTCATGCTTGTGCTTGACCTGCATATCTTCTTGAGTAAAGGATATGCAAGGTAAGCTTCTTGCTGCTTGCAGACATTGTCGACAAGTTTGTTCTTCAGAAGCTTCGGGAATTGGAGTGACTTGGGTGATGAAGCTCTCTGTATTCTTTAAGGCTTCGATCAGAGCTTCCTTGGTAGTCCTGGACAGCTTTAGGAGCTTATATAGTGTGATTCTGACCGGGATGTTGGCTAACTGTGCCATAACATTGAACTGGAAGGGAGCACTTGACTCTCTAAGTTCCTGGTGAAGATTTTTGTTGAACCGGACCTCTTTTTGCTTCCCTTTATCGGTCGGCTTTTTCGGTACAGAACCCCCAGCGTCTTGGGGCTGTTCTTCAGCTTCTTGAGGATTCTGGTTGTAGTCTCTCAAGTAAGTCTTTCCTGACCGAGTGCCAGGGTTGTCTCCTGGGTACGCTGCCAGGACAATCCTCTCTTCTTCTGAATCAGTGAGAGGTTTGAGGTGATCATCATTTTCAGTAACGGAGGGGCTAATCATGTTGGAAGACTTAGCCTTGCCTCCTTTCTTTTTGGACGAGGTGTTCGTCCACTGTTGATCTCCCACTAGATCAGGGTGGACCCACATGAGTTCTCCCTTCGGGGTAGTGAGGGGTACCAACCCCCTGTCTTTCTGACTATGCAAGTCAGCATTCTTCATGTGCATTTCTCCCTTATGAATGGGAATAACACCATTTGCAGTGGTCACTGGTGGGAAGTTGCCGAATTGGACCGCAATCAAGTTGGTAGACACGGTCATCTGCTCGGGCTTCAGGGTGAGCACGTTTGCATTTACCAGATTTTGTAGAATGTCTTTGAAGACGTAACATTTTCTGGTAGGGTGACCCAGGAACCTGTGATAGCGGCAATAGTTGGATCGTCAACTTTTCCTGCCTCATCCGGTTTCCTGATTTCGGGAAGCTGCAGTTTGTTATTCTTCCGAAGTAGTTGGAACAAAGTGTCCACATGTTCTTCTTTGAAAGAATACTGCTTTGGCGCTCTCTGTTGATTTGGCGCCTTGCCTTGCTTAGTAGGTGGCGGTACCCGCGTGTAGTCAGCTGCTAAAGTTTCTTTTCCCTTAGACCGCTAAGCATTGTGTTGATTGTGTTGTTGCTGCGGCTTGGGTTGTGGCTCTTCTTCAGCTTTAACTCGCGCCACTATCTCCTCGGCTTGTTCTCCTTGCGAAACCAGTTGTCTCCAGGAGCGACACTCCGCTACCCCCATCTGGGCAAGGAGCTGAGTCTGCAGGTTGTGCCTGCAAGTTTCAACTAGGGTTGATTGGGTCATACCTGAGGGGCATCGCAATGCCATGCTGCGAAATCTCTCCACATAAGCCTTAATAGACTCTCCCTTCTTCTGTTTGGTGGCGAGAAGAGTCGGGACCGAGACTTCTGTATCATCTTCGAAGAACCTGGCCAGGAATAGACTTTCTAAGTCTATCCATTTCTGGATAGACCCAGCAGGCAATTTCATGAACCATTCAAAGGCAACTCCTTTAAGAGTGCCGATGAACAAGCGGGTTAAGATGGCATCATTTGCTACCACATCTCCGGTCTGGGACTTGAAGTAGTAAATGTGCTGATTCGGCGATCCTGTGCCATCAAACGATTGTAAGGTAGGAGCCTTAAACTTTGGTAGGTAAGGGGCTGTATCCCATTCCGCAGGGTAAGGCCGTATCACCCCTTCTTCGCGAAGCTCGCTTCTGTTGGCCATTGCGTTGAGGCGGGCTTCTAGCTCATCCACTTTGGTGGACTGAGGGTGTAATTCTCTTTCTGTCTCCTTCTCGTTTTCAGAGGAGGATTCCAGGTTGTGAGTTTCGCGATCTGAATGTTCAGTCGCTTTTTGTTTTCCCTTCGATGTGGTTCTTCGGGAAGATTCAGGTCTTTGGCCTTTTTCAGCAAGGAGCTGGGCCAACATATCCTTTACTTAGAGAAGTGTCTCCAGTTGCGCTTGGAGCATGACGTGATGTTCGTCAACTCTCTTAGCTAAGTCTTCATGATTCCCTGTTGTGTAAACAGAGACTTCACGAGCTACAACAGAGCTGGAAGATTGGGATTCGGCTATTGCTGAATGTTCCTCATTAGAAGCGATCCCCTTGGCTAACCTCTGGTAGTTAACCGCACGAATAGCTCCTGTATGAGTTCGGGTGTGTTGGTACACCCCTTCAAACTCCTCGTACCTTTCCCGAACAGTCGGGGAATGACTCCTTTGTGATTCTTCAGAACTGGGATCAAGAGCCTTCCCTCTACCTATCACATTTATAATAACTTCGGGGTATTCGGTCTCGGTCGTCTTCTTTCTGTATCGGCGTTGTCGTTTGGCAGGCCTGACAATGTTCGTCAACCTGTCGAATACAGACTGCCGAGGTGCAGATGTGCAGCAATGGCACTCCGAAAGGACCGCCGAGATAAGCCTCTCACATTGGCATGAGTGAGCTGCTTGTACTGTTGGTTTTCCTCTTGACAATAATTCCCGCAGATCAGGAACTTGGGAGGAAACTTTCCCCGGGTGTGGAGGCGGAGATGGAACCCCCTGCCCTTGGGTGGATGAAATTGGTTCTTGCCGAACGTGGATTTTGAAACCACACTGGTTTTTCTGAACTTGGGGGACCTCTTGGTGATCGTATTCTTGAAGAGCAACGCGAGGGTTGCGTTCCTGAAGGGTAACGCGAGGGTCGCGTTTGGATTTATAAACATTAGGCCGAGGCCTTCGTTTAAATGATGAAACAGACCCGCGAGGGTCATGTTTTGTTTGAACGCGCCCCTGAGGGTCGCGTTTACTTGGTGAAGCAGACTCTTGAGAGTCATGTTCTTTTTGAACGCGCACCTAAGGGCCGCATTTATCTTTGGCAGCTTCCTTCTGAGGGCTGTGTTTTGAAGAGACAACGCGCCACTCAGGGTCGCGTTTCAGGTGTATCAGCCGAGGTTCGTAATTGGGCTCATTACCGCGAAGCGAACGTTCTACTTTAGGAACGCTAGGCTCGGGTAAAATTTCAGGAACGCGATCTTCGCGTTGAGCCAACATTCGGCTTTCACGTAAATGTGCTCGTCGTATGGATCTTCTCCGTCTGCGAGCGGCGTTCTTCTTAGCTTGTTTCAAAGCCTTAGCAGCGGCGTCATTGACATCTATGGAGTTCATCTCCTCTACAGGCCGTTTATGGCCTGAAGCACATGGTGCTGACACAGATGTAGGATCATCAACCAGCAGAGCCAGTGTGAGTTCTTGGCCGAAGGAGAGGGCTTTCTTCGGTGTTTCCACAACGGAGTTGATCTCCTTGGAGATCTTGCGGACATCGCGTTTAGCCTTGGGGCTCAGCGATCCAGAGGATAAGGCTTCCTCATACTTTGCTTGATCAAACTCTACGACGAGAGTTTCTACAGTTGTTCCCATGAGGTGGACGTCGGACTGCGCCACCACTTCTTCATCGGAAAAGCTTGTCCCCAGCGGAGTCGCCATCTTTTGTATGTGGGAAAATTGCAATGAAAAGAACAAAAGAAAATTGAATTGAATTCCTTTAATTCCGATTACAACTCGAATACAAAAGAGAAGAAAACGAATTTGGTTTTCTCCTTTGTTTAAAACTGGGTTCTTCAAGGTAGCGATGGAGTGCCTCCTTCGATTGTTCGCGTCAAATTTGCTCTCCGTTGACGATCTGACCGTCTCTTATCTCGTGGGAACGATGAACTTCTATGGGAAGTTTTTATATGTAACTCTTTAACGAGTTTAAGAACTCTGAACGAGTTTAAACTCTGTAGATAGAGTTGTTAGAACCGAAAATTCGGTTAATGACCAAGCAAATCTTCTGTCGTTGAAGAATCCTCTCAGATTTGATCTTCTGAGCTTCATTCAAAAGTCCTATCTCCAAGGATTTTGCTGTTACTGCTGTTGAATCACCAAACCCGAGTGGTTGAGATCCTCTAGGATTCGTCCTTGCTGCTCTTCTGTTTAGATTCTGGAAATCCAATCTCCAGAAATCCAACCCTTGATTCGTTAGGTTCGTTGAGTTTTTATAGGAGGATAAGAGGTTGGAACTGCCCTCTAAATCCGCTCCTACATGGGCGTGATTTCCTCAGATCGTGGGAAAACAGTTTTGAAACCGTTCGACTCGTGTTTGAACAAGTCAAACGCCCAATCTGGCGTTCAGAACCCAACTTCGTGTCTTAGAATTGAGACGCGAGGTTGGGTGTTGGCTGAACATCCATGAACGCGAGGGTCACTCGCGTTTTAGCTTGTTGCCTGCTTGGAAACGCGGGGGTCGGTGTTGGTTGAACCCCTACGAACGCGAGGGTCGCTCACGTTTGATTTGTGACTTGGAAACGCGGGGGTCACCTGCACTTCCAAAATTGTAACGCGGGGATGACTTCCGCGTTTTAGAAGAAGTTTGTTGACTTGTGACCTCTTCTGTAAGGTGTTGCAAAGACCGTCGTTCAGTAATCCTCGCTTGTTATGAGGTGTGAAAGTCGTCAAATTGTAACTCTCACTGTTGATTGTGAAAACTGCTGAGTAGAGTTTTCATCAGCTGTCGGAAGTGTCGTTGAATTGTAACTATTCTCGATCTATGTGAAAAGTCCTCCACTTGCAGCTTTCGATTGTTGGCGTGAAAACTATTTGATTGTAGCTTTCGATTGTTGGAACTTGACGGGAATCAACATCCATAGTGTCTTCTGGACGAATATTTGCCCACAGCTCTCTACCAAGCAACTCATCAACTAAGTCCAACCTTTTATTTCTGAAATCATTCCACTGCTCATCAGCATCTCTAATAGTTGCTAATATAATATTAGTCATGTTGTAGTCGCAACCATCAAGATCAATCATCTCAAACATGAGGTCGTGTTTGTAGCGATTATAATGCTGCGGATGTAATGATTTAGAAATCTCTTCTGTCTCGATCGTAAGGATGAATTCTGCTTCTTGATTTGAATGAACCATTGCCTTGTAATCTCGTGGGGATCAGCTATCCATTGTGATTTTTAGACAGCCTACACCCCGATGCTTGAGTCGAGATTACTTCCCGTTGACGATCAGAGCAAGATTGCTAGAACTTCTCACATTCGTTAGACCGCTAGAACCGAGGTTCAAATTCTAGATCTATACGCGAGATCTGATCTGATGATTACCAAAAGGCTTTAGAAGTCCAAAACTAATCAACTCCTTTCTCTGTAGCCATCCATGGCTATTTATAGGGTTTAAGCACGTAACCGACGTGCTATAATCATGGATAGAGGGGCGTAACTGTCTCCTCCAAATTAGCGCATGCCGTAACGTGCTCCTGAAGATTAGCCCACATGGCTGACTAAGTTTTCGGAGCCGTTACAGCTAGATCTCATGTGGATGACGAACCTCATCTTTAATTGAAACGGGATTCGTCAAGTAAGACGAGCCTCGATACGCAGTGAGGATCGTCTTACAAAACAAACTTTGCAGTAAGCAAGCTTCTTCTGATGAATTTTGTCTTCACTAACTTCGCCTGGCGAACTTCGTCTTCACTAACGAACTTCGTCTCCGATAGCTAAGTTCAACTGCGTAGCAAATCTTGTGAATTTCCTTTTGACGAGTCTCGTCTTCACTGACGAGCTTTAAGTCTGATGAAAAGCTTTGTTTTTCATTGACGAACTTCACCTCCGTAGATGAACTCCGAACCTCATATCCAATGACGAGCTTCGAACCTCGTTTCTAATGACGAGTTTCGTCTTTGATGTCAAGTCTCATTTTCAATGATGAGCTTCGAACCTCATTTCCAACGATGAGCCTCACTGTTTGTTGTTGAGTTTTACCACTCGACGACCTACGTTCTCGAGGTTGATCTTCACTAAACGACAAGCCTCGTCTCTAATTGAGGTGAGGTTCGTTTTTCTGACTCTCCTTCTCATATTCTGAAATTTGGTATTTTTGAATACCTACACGGTCTACCGCGACAAATGACAGAGCCCGAAATTGCATTACAGGGTATCGCGGTCGACCGCGCCAAGTCCAGGCACAAACCCTGGATCCGTGCACGATTGTCGGCCTTGCGCCACGGTCGACCGCGAAACACCCAAACTGGTCCCTGCACTCCAAAACATGTTCTTCACCAAATTTTCTCGCGGTTTCTTCAAATGTAACATATATATGCCCACAATTAGATTTAATCCAACACTGCATGCACAAAATTTTCTTAGAGATGCAGTTCTTTTTTGCTATTCATTCCCGTCGTATCCTTAAAAATCACGCGTTTAATAAATCCTTAAGAACTGGTCATGCGTCAAACGGGTTGGGTCGTGTGATCAGAGACCCTTCCGGTAATAGCTACAATCTGATTGAATCGTCCAACCCCTCCAATAATACCAGTCCGGGTCGGGAGCCATTTTCGAATCAAACTCCACTAGAGAGCACTTGTCATGTGTCAATGGGATGCCGGCCCCCACCGTGTCATTAAAGACGCCCCCGCATTTAGTACACGACCATGTGTAAAAATGACTTTTTGGGCGTCACTATTAAGAGCTTCTATTCTTAGAATTGTTATTATTTATATAAAATATTCTCCTTGAATTAATTGAGTTGGCGGTACACGTAAGGCTGAAAAATGGAAACAAATCGATTTTAGCTTCACTGGACTAGTGCCGAGCAAATCAATATTTGGATGCTATGAATGGTGCGTTTGTTATGTAATACATTCATTTAGTTAGTTTTTCAAAATTGCATACATATCTATAGTAGCATTGTGTGTTTGTCATCTCCAGTTTCACTCGTCATATACAAAAAGCCAGCAAAGATATTATAGATGATGCATCTCGTTATATATGTGAATAAGTTGTTTAATTTTGATTTCATGAAAAGAGAAATGCAACATCGAATAATTTTTTTAAAACTTTTATTATGTGGATTTTGAAAGAAGATAAATGGAGAAATCGGAACTAAGAGAACTTTTATGGGAAGAAGGTAGCTCACCGTTTCAACAACAATTAATCAAATTCCCGACTAACAATTGCATTCAATCAACAGATCAACTAATTATTTCTGGTTGCGCCACTTCCTCGTGTTGGAAAATCCTCCAACCAATAAGATTACATGTAAATTTCAAATCAAATCTCATTAAACTAAAACTTATGATCAACAAACAAAAGAGAATATTTACAAAACATTAAAAAAAAAAAGATGAGATGTTATTTCAATATTGAGGCGCTATGTGTGTGCAAGTTTGGAAGGATGTTATTTCAATATGAGTGGTGTTAGAGGCACACCCCAAAACACACCACCAACCACACTCTCCTCTCTCATTTGCTACAGTATACGAGGGCCCACATGTGATTTTAAAATTTCAAAATCCCATGTGGGGCCCCGTGCACTGTAGCAAATGAGAGAGGAGAGTGTGGTTGGTGGTGTGGTTTGGGGTGTGCCCCTAGCATTTCTTTTTCAATATTGCTTTTAATGAACAGACCTGCAGACAGTCACCAACACGTGAATATTTGTCAGCACGCTGCTTCAAAGGTACCGAGTGTAAAGGAACTCTCTGAGCCATATATGAGAATGGAAAGCGCTACGTCTTGTTTTCAAGTCTCTTTTGGCTGCAGTGATGCCGCTACATTTTGAAGATGAAATGTCATTGTGATCCCTGTTGTTTTACTTTTTCCTAGTGAAGAGTTTGCGTATTGCGCAATATTGTTGACTGGTTATGTTTTGGATATCGAAGAATTCTTTCAAGCGGCCTTAAGTTTACTTGAAAAGCCTGTGTCATGTAGATACCCGTTAGTCGCACAAGCCCAAGCACAAGCCCACAACGAATAATGTTGGTTGCGTTTTGACCAAATGAAGGGAAAGTTGGTTCCGTACGATATTAGGCTCTAGATGTGGTTAATTACTAATTAGAACCCCCAACAAAAGAAAAAGGCACATCCATTAAAATCATGATTATAATAAATTACGAATAATACATGATGCGTCTTTAATAAACAGCCCACCAAAGCACACTAAAATCACCCAGCAGTTACTGTACATTAATATTTTATTATTATTATTTTATTTTTGTGCTATGTTAGTTGTTCAATTCAATTTATAAATCATGTTCGGATTATCCCCCCCCCC
>BQKN01035716.1:0-10466 GCA_022839385.1 Asparagus kiusianus
TTTTCTATTTAATTGGGCTTTCTAAGTGACTATTTAGCGAGTTTTGGGCCAATGAATCCCAACCCAATTAGGTTTAGGTCATTAAGTATGAAAATACTCCTTGAGCTTAATTACTCATTCAACTTAGGCTTTATAAGATAGAATTACCTTGAATCTAAGAGTTTTTTTTGTGCCCATTTTCCGCACTCTACTTTTTTTTGTGCCTATTTTCCGCACTCTTCTTTTATAAGGTTAGTTTTTTTAATATATATATGTGTGTAAGTATATATATAGTTTGAAAAAAATGTGTAAATCAAGATAACTTGAAAAAAATATTTTCAACTCTAAGTTAAGCATGCAAAAAATTCATTATTTTTAATTAAAAGTCTAAGTTAAGGCTTAAGTAAAGTATACTACTTGAAAAATTATTTCTTAAGAAATTTATTTGGAGTTATCATAAAAGGTGAACTTGAGTATATCACTATCTAGGAATTAGAAAATTTAAAATCTATCAATTAAATCAATTATTACTTAACTCTATTAATTTGGCAAGTGACAATATCTTTACAAATTTTAAAAAAAATAACAAAAATACAACTAAAAAGGTAAAATAAAGAGAAAAAATAACTAATACCCACACCCACACCTAAATTTTGCATTATCCTCAATACAAATTCTTGATGCACAAAGTAATGCAGATAAGAATTAAAGAACTTACATTTGTTCTGTCGACCTAGAACAATGATGATAAAGTTTTGCAATTGCTGTTAGTATGAGAATAAAGAAATCAAATAAGAAAAAATTGTAATTATTATTTTATTATTACTATGATTATTTTTTTAAGAAAAGAGAAAAAAGAAATGGTTTTTTTAAATGAGAAGAAAAAGGAAAAACCTAATTAAATAAATTTTTTAAGAGGAATAAAAGTTAGTTTTTTTTAACTAGGAAAAACCTAACTAAAACAAATCCTATATTTTTTTTAGAAAAATAAGAGTTATTTTTCTATAAGAAGAAAAAGGAAAAACCTAACTAAAAAAATAAAAATAATAATCACTTTGCAATCATTTTAACTCTAGGGTTAAGCCTAACTCAGCTAGACCGGTTCCTAACCAAAAAGTCTTTAAGTGAAAAGAAAAAAGTTTTACTCGGTTAGTTAGCCAGGTAAGGATAGGAACAGAGGTTGATTAGAGATCGATTAAGTACCTCAACTCTTAAACATTACCTTAGACACTAACTAATCCAAGAAAACTTAAACCGGTTCACTTAGGAATTTTTTGTATCTTATTGAGCTCGAATCCTTAGGGGCCAACGTCTAATGAGTTTTAAAGAGGCTTGGGTTTATGTAGTAAGGAATTAGTGATTTGTAAACTAAAGAAAGGGTGATAAAATCCCTCACATTATCCTGATTAGGGGGTTTTGCCATTGAATATTTTTAAGTGTGTGCCAAGTCAAGTGCTATAATCACTTTGGTGAATTCCTACTAACTATATGCAATGCAACCCTATGAATAAAAGCGACTACAAAATGATGATAAAAAGAAAATCTTTTTTTATGGTTAACAATTAAACAAAAGTGAAAAGATAGCTCTTGTTTGAATTTATTATCTTGTTAGTAAATATCAAAGAGGAGGGTGAATTTTATTATGCTCAACAAAAATAAAATCTTTTTTTAGATCCTAATTGTCGCTAATTGTGAGAAACTAGCTAAAGGTATGGAAATAAAAATATTAGGAAGATGACTTACCACAAGCGAATCTCCAAATCCTTAATCTCCAATCATTGATCTTTAATCTCTAAGTAGTTCTTTCACAAGAAACACACAAGTTAAAGAACCAAAATAATTAAAACCTACTTAAGCACCTTCCCCGACAACGACGCCAAAAACTTGATGCGGCATAAACATATACCCAACAATTACAAGTACACAATCAATCAAGTTATAGTATAAACATATCGATCCCACGAGGAAGGTGATTTTAAAAGATTATTAGAATTGGTTCTTATGTTGTGTGCGTGACAAAATAGGATTAGAGAATAAATGTGAGAGTGGAGAGTTATGATGAGTGAGAGTGATTGTTGTGAATATAAGAAAGTAACAATAAATTGAATTTTAGAGAAGAGAAGTAAGAATCAAAGAATAGAATAACAAGCAAGAATAATAGGAGAGAAAAAAATAAGAAAACAAAAGATGAAGGGTTCAATTAAAGATATAAAAAAATCTAGAATTGAATCCACTAGCTAATCTCAATTATAAAATACAAACTATTCTCTTTTTATCAAATTTTACTTTAGATTTATTAAGTATAGACTACCAAACCATTTAAGAAAAGTATAACCTATCAAATTATCATCTAAGTAAAATTAGATTCATGATAAGAACAACAACAAGATAGAAATCCTAGAATTCATAAGCATAACCTATCAAGCCACTTAAGATAAGCATAGATTATCAAATTCTTCTTCTATCAATTAGTTCTCTAGTTGTTTATCCTAAACATGATCATTTCAAGTGCAAGAGAATAATTTGCATAATATAGAGAAAATTAGACTAGTTTTATACAATTCTAAGATTCTTACAAGAATTAATTTCTCATCTTAAGAAATAAAAGCAAGAAGAAAAAGAACTAATTAAAAAAATAAAAAGAAAAGAAAAATCTAACTATGAACAAGAAAAAAATCTAACTACAAAGAATTAAAATCTAAACTACAAAATAAATTGTTAAAATTAAATACAAGAAAATAAATCTACTCTACAAATTAAGGTGTAAAAAGAAATAATAAAGACAAGAAAATAAATCTACACTATAAGCATGAATGTAAATCTAACTAATAAGCAATAATAAAGAAATTACTAAAAAATAAAAGAGAAAAATAAAAAAAAAAGCAATCCTTCAAATTTTTCTTCATCTCCATCATCATCATCCAACAAAAAGAAGAAGATTTGAAGTGGAGGAAATTTTTTTTATTAATTGTAACAAAAGTTTTAAATTTGGAAGGTCTTCTCAATTAAGAGTAACCCTCATCTTCAAATGGAGTTACAAAATTTTCACACCCTTAACCCCTTACTCTCTACCTCTATTTATAGTAAACATCAATGAATGTGAGCCTTTGGATCAAAATTTTTTCCAAAATAATCCATTTTCAACCTTTGATGCATAACAGAATGTCTGACATCGATGCGGGCATCGATTCCCGCATCGATGCTATCGATGCTCGCATCTATGCTATCGATGCTCTAATAAAAACTTTGACTTCATGGTTGACTTCGTCTCGTCGAGATAGGTGATTTTCATTTATTATATATTAAATTCCGCATTCCGGATTGGGAAATATCGTCGTTTCTTTATGGCCAACCATCTTGAATACATTTTTTTTTCATATTCGATTTTGTATTTTCTCCGACTTCTACAAGCTGCTCAGCTTGATTCTGGGCTTGCGCTTTTTGGCTCTTGCTTGTATTCTTCATTTAATTCATGGGTTTTTATTTAGAGAAGAGATCTTGGGTTTTATTCTTGATTAACCTACAATTAAAGATAAAAACAATTATTAGTGGCATATTTATTCATGTAAAATATATAATGAGGGTATAAAATTATAATAAAAATATGATTTATCAATTATCATGTGTCGAGCCATGGAGCTAGAATAGAGTTTCCTAAGATTCATATATAGAGTCCGCTAGGAATTCCTAGATTGAGTGAGGATGTTATACATATAACTCAAAAATTTTGAAATTTATTTCATGATAACTATTTTACTTTGATTATAAAGTATTTTGGGTGAATACTATGTGATACATTTTCCTACTGCTATATGTTATGTTATATATACTTGAGGTCTGATTTACTATGTCTAATAAGCTCTCCTCCTGAAATTATAGATGTCACGACGAGCTGGGCAAGCTGAGCCAGAGGTGAATACTATGTGATACGTTTTCCTACTGCTATATGTTATGTTATATATACTTGAGGTCTCATTTATTATGTCTAATAAGTTCTCCTCCTGAAATTATAAATGCCAGGACGATCTGGGTATGCTGAGCCAGAGGCCGAGTCGCAGCAGGCTACACAGTATTTGATTGATATCATAGCGCCAATTGCAACTAGACTAGCAACACTAGAGGAGCAAATGGAAAATTAAGTTCCATCAGCAGCACCACCTCATGTGGTTCCACCATCACCCATGCCAGTTATGCCTATTGTAGAGGCATCACCAGGAGTTACACCAACGCCAGCTATTGTTAGAGCCGCGAAGCAAAAGGGGAGCTCTAAAATAGAATGGTCCAAAGATAAGAGCAAGAACAAGAGAACATTTACTGGACCTGGAGGACCTTAGTAGTGGAGTAGACCTCAACTGAGTGATCAGGAGCAGCAGCAGGGTGCTCGTCCGATGGGACAACAGGATCAGAAAGCACTAAAGCAACACATATTTTAAGGAAATTGTTATAATTGTAACAAGTATGGACATCTAGCCAGGGACTGCCGTAGCGCGTTGGTAGGAAGACAGCAAGACAAGGATCAAGGATCACTGCAGGATCAGAGAGCACCGAAATAGTATAGGTTTCAGGGTTCATGTTTTTACTGCCACAGGATCAGTCACAGAGCCACCGAGTGTCACAGTGCACCAGCAGGAACCAGCATGGAAAAGGTCAGGGTTAGTAGTAGAACAGAGTACAGGGTTGAGGATAGGGGTAGCAGTTGAGGCTTGAGGCACTGCCAGTAGTTCTGAGGATTGAGAGATAGGTTCATGCCATTTTGGAGATTCCTCAGAGTCAGATAGTTTCGTATATTATAGAGCCTTCAGCATAACAAACCGTAGCTTCTGATCGAGCTTTGATCATGATGCGAACGGCACCATAGTGGAAGTTATGTTCCTTATGAACTCCTTCCCAGCTCGTATCTCTTTAATTCAGGAGCTTCACATTCCTTTTTATATATTATGCTTTCATGGATAGACTTCAGTTAGTTACACATTCCTTTGATATTCTTTTGTTAGCTTCTATTCCTTTAGGTGATGTTCCCCTATTAGCGAGTATCTGTAGAAGATGTGTTATCAGCTTACATGAATCTAAGTTCACAGTCGATTTGATCGTCTTGTGCATGTCTGAGTTGGATGTCATCCTTGGTATGGATTGATTATCATCCTACCATATTATATAGTATCGAGTATTTTGTCAAAATAGTTAGTTTGCGAGCGTCCGATGGGACTGAGTTGATTATAGCAACCTCATATGACAACCAGTTTGCGGAGTCATTTCTGACATATGTCGAGAAAATATTATCGTGGGATCAGGGTATTGATTTGAGTGAAACCAGAGTAGTTTCAGAGCATCAGGATGTCTTTCAGGACATACCTGGATTATCTCCAGTGAGAGAGGTTGAGTTATGCGTCAAGTTATAGCTGGACACAACACTGATATCCTGTGTTCCTTATCGTATGATACCTGCTGAGATGAGGAAACTATAGACTCAGTTAGAGGATCTTATTTCTCATGGATTTATTCGTTAGAGTCATTCTCTATGGGGGAGCACCAGTCCTTTTCATGAAGAAGAAGGACGACAGCCTTCAATTTTGTATCAATTATAGCGAGTTGAATAAGGTCACCATTCGGAGCAGATCTCCACTATCGAGGATTGATAACTTATTCGACTAGTTGTAGGGAGCATAGTATTTCTCGAATATTGATCTTCAATATGGCTATCATCAGTTGTGTGTTCTAGAGATGGATATTCTTAAGACCGCCTTTTTGACTCGATATGGGTCTTTTGAATTTTATATCATGTTATTTGGGCTAACCAATGCACCCGTAGTATTTATGGATTTGATGAATCAGGTTTTCTACCCATATTTGGACCAATTCGTAATTGTTTTTATCGACGACATCCTTATCTAGTCGAGATCGGAGACCGAGCATGAGCAACATCTTCGTTTAGCATTACAGACTTTGTAGGAGCACCAGTTATATACTAAGTTTAGCAAATGTGAGTTTTAGCTTTCAGAAGTCAGATTTTTGGACCATGTTATTAGCAAGGAGGGCATTGTAGTTGACCCAGCTAAAGTAAAAGTAGTTCTTGATTGGGAGCCACCAAAGATCGTTTTAGAGATTTGTAGCTTTTTGGGTCTTGTCGGCTATTATAGAAAGTTTATCCATGATTTTTTAAAGATTGCTAGCCTACTAACACGCCTTACAAAGAAGGATGTACGGTTTTTTTGGAGACTAGAGTGTTAGAAAGCCTTTGAGATTTTGAAGGCCAAGTTGACTACAGGACCAGTGTTGATCATCCCGAGCAGTGACAAGACTTTTGTTGCTACATGGATGCATCGTTGTAGGGATTAGGAGGCATTTTGATTCAGACTCAGAGAGTAGTTGCTTACATTTCATGACAGTTGAGGACTCATGAGCAGAATTATCTCACTCATGACTTGGAGTTGGTAGCGGTGGTTTTTGCACTTTAGATGTGGAGACATTATCTGTAAGGAGTCTAGTTCAAACTATTAACCAACCATCAGAGTCTGAAGTACCTCTTCTCTCAGAAGGAACTCCACCAGAGGTAGCAGTGATGGGTTGAGTTCATCAAGGATTACGAGTTCGCGCTTCGGTATCATCCCGGGAAGGCGAACGTTGTAGCTGATGCTTTGAGTAGGAAGCGTCGTTAGAGAATTGCATCTTTGAGGTGTTCATTGTATCAAGACCTTCATACACTCAGCCAATTTGACTTTAGGCTAGATATTGGTGGATGTAGTGTATTTTTAGGAGTGTTAGTTGTACAACCATTATGGATGGATATAGTGATCAGCGCTCAATTAGAGGACTCTTGGATTCAAACCCGAAAAGAAGATATTTCCAAAGAGCCCAAGGTAGATTGGACCATCGGATAAGATGAGGGCCTTCGAATGAAAGGCTAGATTGTATTGCCAGAGAACCCACAACTGAAGAAGGAATGAATCGATGAGGAACACTGTACCCGATACACCATGCATTCAGGCACAACCAATATGTACTTGGACTTGAAGAGACATTTTTGGTGGAGCGGCACGCGTAGGGATATTATAGAATATGTAGCTAAGTGTTTTATATGTCAGCAAGTGAAGGCAGAGCATCAGAGACCCGCTGGTACCCTACAGCCTTTACCCATTCTTGAGTAGAAGTGAAAATATATTTTGATGAATTTTATTGTAAGTTTGTCGAAGTCTAATAAAGGGAATGATTCTACTTGGGTGATTGTCGATTGATTGATGAAGTCGACGCACTTCTTGCCAGTTAAGAAAACCCACATGGTGGAGACGTATGCAATGATTTTTATTCGAGAGATAGTACAGTTGCATGGAGTTCCATAGACAATTGTGTCAGATCATGGCTTAGTTTTTACATCACATTTCTGAGAGAGCTTACAGAATTCTTTCGACAGTCAGCTATCATATAGTAGTGTTTTTCACCTATAAACAGATGGCTAAACAGAGAGGGTCAACAAAGTGTTGGAGGACATGTTGCAAGCATGTGTTATCGACTTCCAGGGCAACTAAGAGGACCATATTCCATTGATTGAGTTTGTATATAATAACAGTTATCAATCGACGATAGGTATAGCTCCTTATGAGGCGTTTTATAGGAGGCCTTGTAGATCCTTGATTTGTTGGGCAGAGTCGGATGATAGTTTGCTACTTAGACCAGAATTGGCTAGACAAACTTCAGAGAAGGTAGCGTTGATTCGAGAGTGTATTCTTGTGGCCTAGAGTCAGCAAAAGAGTTATGCAGATCAGAGGCGACGACCGTTAAAATTCTAGGTTAGGTACTATGTTTTGCTAAAAGTATCGCTGATGAAGGGTGTCCAGCGATTTGGCAGATGAGGAAAGCTTGCCCTGAGATATATTGGACCGTTCAGGATTATAGAACAAGTTGGAGCCGTCTCATATAAGCTAGATCTTCTGTCATCGATGTCGGGTGTACACGATGTGTTTCATGTTTCGATGCTCAAGAAGTACTTACGCAACAAAGAGCAACAGAGACTATTTGATGCGCCAGATTTAGAGCTTCAGGCAGATTTTACCACCATTGAGATTCCAATTCGCATTCTTACTAAGGAGGACAAGGAACTTAGGAATAAAGTGATCACGTTAGTCAAAGTCTAGTAGAACCGGAAAGGAGCTGAAGAAGCTTCTTAGGAGCGCGAGGAGGATATGCGTCGCGACTACCCATAACTGTTTGAGCAGATAAATAGTTAATTGTAGCATCTTTGTGTTCAAGTTATTTGTATAGCCACATTTATACTTAATGCTGGAATGTGAGTGTAAAACCCCGAAAAATTTAAAATTTTATGATAAATAATGATAAATATGTTATATGGTAAAAAAAATAATATATTTATATGTTTGAATATGATAAGAATTGACTTGAGATCAATTTAATATATATTTGTGAAATATATGAGTGCAAATGCACAAAACATACACAAAGGCCATAAGAGAGAAATCTGGGAATAATGACTAGCTGAACGTTTTTATGTTTTTCATACTGATAGATTCAGAATCTGGAAAAGTGTAAAAGACTAAAGTTGTAGAGCTCTTCAACAGCTTTCCAATAAGTCTTAGATCACCTCATTCTGAGGTCGGATGCAAAATTTACAGCTAAAATACCAACGAGTATTTTTTCTAGCAGACTGTGTTTTTCAGTTTCGGGTTTCGGGTTTTGGGCTGTAGTTATTCGGTTTTGTTGTCATATATATTCATGTTTAAACACGAAAATCACCCTTTTTCTTCTGAGATTCAAACCCTAGCAGCCCCACTCATCCTCTCTCAAACTCTAGCCCTAATCTTGAGTTCTCAGAAGAGTTTCATGAGGCGAAAAGCGAGTTTTGCGGCGTTTGGCATCGAGGGATCATCCTCACACGTTTTTGCGAGTCCATCAACACCCCTCAGGCGAGTATCATCTCTACCAATCCCCTGCCCAGTTTTTAACATGTTTTTGAAGAGTTTTTAATGAGTTTTATAGAGCCTAATCAATTAATTTGTGTATAAAAATCGGATCTTTTGTATATATGTATAAAGACTAGGTCTTTTCATGCTAAAGAGATCAAGCACGAATTTACAGAAGTATTTTAAGATCTAAAAATAAGTTAAAATATTGTTTATCTGAATTTAGATGTCTTATTCTTCGTTTTAAAGTTTCATGCATGGTTGAAGGTTTACATATGATTTCTTGTGCAAATAAACATGCTTGTTATGTTCTGCTGAAAATCTGCTGCACATATATACTGTTGAACTGGAAATTTGAAATATCATATGAACTCTAAATTAAACCAAATCAGTGTCAAATGATATCTATGTGAATCTAGTTTTTAAAACAGAAAGAAAATCTAAAATATGTTTTGTATAGAGGAAGATATACTCAAATTTCTACTGATATGTCCTGCAGAAAATTCTGCTGCACGTGAATGGAGTTTAACAGAAAACTGGGCATAGGTAATGAACTACAAATTGAACAAAACTGTGTCATATGAAATATATGTGAATATAATTTCTAAAACAGAAAGAAAATCCTAAAAAGGATTTGTATATAGAAAGATATAGTCTTTTTATTAACGACATGTCCTGCAGAAAACTGCTGCACATGTATGCAATTTCAACTGAAATCTGGTATTGATTTTGAACTTCAAATTGAATAAAATTTGTGTCATATGAATGATATGTGAATCTAGTTTCTAAAACAGAAAGAAAATCTACAAAATGATTTGTATAGAGAAAGATACACTCATTTTACTAACAGTAGCGCAGACCATTTCCTGGGCAGTTTGCCTCAGTTTCTTGTTTTCTGAAGTTTGTTTGCGTTGTTTTGAGATGTGTTTGCGGAGTTTGAGCCGCTCGATTGTTACACTTATAGTCATGAGTATGTTGTAATACGCATATGTGTATCCCAATGGGATTATGATCTGTTTTGGTCTTTTGATATATTGTGTTAGTTTTGTTGTGATAAACGGTAAACTAGAGTTGCATATATATATTTGTATGAGTATCTTTGATGAACTACGAGAGGCTTGATCCCTTGAGAGAGAGGGTACGTAGGCAGCCAGATTGGTGCAGCTAAATTATTTGTTTGAATTGTTATTTTTTTTTATTATTGACGATGCGATGCTATCTATTTGTCGATCCGCACTATGGTGCGATGATACCTTTTTGTCGATCCACACTATGATGCGATGATACCTTTTTGTCGATCCGCACTATAATGCGATGTACCTATATTATTGCTTCCGCATATTTATGCGCAGAGCTTGGTGAACGTACCTCGTATTGGACATGCATTTCTATTTAGTCCTCGTGTTGGACATTCACTTTGCTTAGTCCTCGTGTTGGACATTCACTTTGCTTAGTCCTCGTGTTGGACATGCATTTCTATTTAGTCATCGTGTTGGACATTTACTTTGCTTAGTCCTCGTGTTGGACATGCATTTCTATTTAGTCCTCGTGTAGGACATTCACTTTGCTTAGTCC
>BQKN01035718.1:0-18171 GCA_022839385.1 Asparagus kiusianus
GAAAAAAGAGAACAAGTAATGAAAACAGCAACTTTTACCGGAAACAATAGTGCTTAGAAATTATGGAAATTTATAGAAGCACATCATGGGAACTTAGAGGATTCGATGCGTTTTGACGGAATCGACTTCAAACAATGATGGAGCATCATCATCATGCACATGACCACTAGGCAATAGCCCTAGTGTGGTATGCGAATCGGAATCCGAATATGATTTATCTATTGATGAACTTGCATGTGCATATGATAGATTAATGCATGCCTACACTAAGTTGCATAATAATTTTGTTAGTTTGAAAGGTAAGCATATTGAATTAAAATCCGATCATGAGACACTTGTATCAAAATTTGATATTAGTGCTAATGAAAATGTAAATCTTAAGGAGAGCCATGAAAAATTAAAATTGGAAAATGCTAGTTTGTTTCATGAGAAAAATAATGTCATGTTAGAAGTAGAAAACATTAAAAATGAAGTTAGTTCTTTTGCTAACACTTATATATATTCTACTTCTAATAACAATGCATTTGTGGAAATAAATGAGTTGAATCATGTTAAGGACCACATATCATCTTTAGATTCAACCCTTAAAATATGCATTGTAAATAATAACAAGCTTATGGACTTGTGTACAAGGTCCCGTATAAATTCTTCCAAGACTCCTACACACTATACGCACATGTATAACAAAGTTTATAAGTGTACTATTTGCGGCCGTAAAGACCATCTTGCTAAATGTTGTTATAATACACAAAAACCCTCAAAATCTAATAATATTGACACTTGTGAATTTCATCAAGCTTCATCACATTATATACATACACATGCACATAAAGTTTATCATAAACATGCTCATGTGTACAAATGTGATTATTGTGGTAGACTTGATCATTTGACCAAATTTTGTTTTGATTTAAAAAGAGTTTCTCATTTGCAAAATGAATTTAAAAGACCATTTATGTTTGCAAATGATTCCATGCACAACCTCAAGATCAACATAAACAAATGCACTCTTTTCATTGCACATATTATAATCAAAAGGGTCATTTGCATGAATATTGTTATGACCGTATCCGTGCACAAAATACGCTCAAATGGGATCATAACCCTAGGGCTTTGGACTTTAATGATAGGGAACATGTCCCTAAATCTTTCGGCACCAAGAGTATTTGCGTGCCCAAATCTTTTTGGTTTTTAAATCAAGATCTTTAGTGTTTTTATTTATCATTTCTTGGTTTTGAAAAACGTGTTTTGAAAATTTTGAAATAATTTTTTTAAGTCAATACCTTTGTTTTGGCTTTGTTTTTGATGAGAAGTTTGTGTTTGAGCAACCCCCTGGATCTATTGGTACTTTATTTCCAAATCATATTTACCTGATGTAAGAAAGTTTTATATGGGTTGTAACAAGCTCCAAGAGCTTAATATTGTTGAGTCCTTTTGTTTTGATGATGTTTAACAAACAGTTTACCACTAATGTTGTTTTTCTAGTGTTTGTGTTTTCGTATTTATTCTAGGCAAACAACGTATTGGAGGATGGATGGAATTGCGCCACAACGATCATGTCAAATGGAAGTTGGCGGAAATAGTGGAGTAAAACAATGCAACTCATGTTGAAGATCCAAGTTCAAGCTTCATCCGCAAAGTGTACCAAGTTGAGCTACAATGAAGACCTATTAAGGTTGGGTATATTTAGTTTAGGTTTTTATATTATGTGTGTTAGTACTTTAAGCTCAATTACATACACACACATACAAGTTTTGGTTATATATATATATATATATATATATATATATATATACACACACACACACACACACACACAAACAAACACACACACACACACACATGTTTTAGTTTTACTGTTTTCAAGTTTATATAAATATGATACCTATATTCTTGTTTACATATATATACATGTTTCATATTTTTCATTGTGTCAAATACACATATTGTGCAAAACTTTGTATTCTGATAAAATACTATATTCATTGTTTATAGATTTCATAACAATAGTTTACTTCTTTCTTCAAGTCTATAAAATCAGTTTATAAAGTTTCAAAACATTGCTTAAGTCAAAATGTCAAAACATGTATGTTTAGTTTCATGTTTTTGGACATATTTGTAAAATGATAATATTTTACAAATGAGAGATGATATTTGAAAATCAGTTTTTGTAACATGTGTATTATCATGTTTACAATCATTTTTCAAAGTTTCATAATTTTCTGAATTTGTTTGCTATTTTTAAAGACAGTTTGAAAATCAGACTTCTATTTCAAAACAGGCTGATAACCTGTTATCAATCGACTGGTCAGTCCACTGATGACGTCAGTCGACTGATGTGTCTACTAAAGAAATTGCCTGGAATAACAAAAGTTTCTATTTCATTTTGGTCAACTGACCAGTCGACTGATGATCCATCAGTCGACTGATAAATGTCGTCAATCGACTCAATTTCTAAATTTCCTACAAAAAATAATCAAAACAGAATATTAATGATTTATTTACATAAAACTTTATTTGAAATATAAGTATAAAAATTTAGCCCCCCCCACCCACCCACACACCCACACACCCCTAAACTTTGCTGCTCCTCTAGCAAAGAAAGCAAAATAAAAAAGAAAGAAGAAAAATCTTAACTCATATTTGCTGGAATGTTGTATTTAGTGTATACAACAAGCCTTTAAACGCTTAAGTTATCTTAAAAGATGAGTTGTAGTCTCATGAGAATTTATAGTGAATATACCTATAAAATCTTAACTCATATTTGTTGGAATGTTGTATTTTCTGTTCCTCTGGGTGTCTCGCCGAGGCCCGGAACGTAGTTCTGCGCGTCTTGTTCGTTTCAGCCGTATCTTCGTTTTCTGAACTCAGAATCGTGTGATTCAAGATGCATCGGAAAGCCATCGAGAAGATATACAAGCTCCTATGATTGAATCATCTATGGAGTGGATGGGACATGGGGGGTGTTTCGTCTTTCATAAGTAACATGGAGCTCCCGATCAGTTCGTGTTTCCGTTATCCTAAAGTTCCGTTGCTTCGCATGGTTCGTTGACTCACTTCATACACTTGTCAATTTCGATTAAGCTTCTGTGACTCGGATAGCGACTTTAATCATCTTCTCTGTGCCTCGAGCTGCGTGTGAAATCCCGTAGGTAATTTTAGACGCCTACAGATACCCCCTCCAAAGTGTTTTAGCCTCATTCTTTTATAGAGGAGGCTGGAATACTTTGGATATGATCGGTCCAACCTTCAGTCAGTATAAAAGCACCTTTAGTTAGCTTTTATTCTTGAATCCTTTGATTTTTAGTCTATTCGATATTTTGACAAATAGCTAAAGTTCTCCCGGCACTGCGTTTATCGTTTAGCCGTCGTCGAAGTCTTCAATCAAAACTGGTGAGTTGATTTTGGCTTGTGCTATCGAGTTGACTTTGAACTGACTACCTCTACTATAATATATTAGCTTAGGGCTACACGTTGAACGGTATTGTTTCGGATCGCCTGACGTTGACTTTTCATCACAACGCGTTGACCTACGTTGACCTAGGGTTACGTATTGACAGGCTTTGACTTAGGGTTTCGGATCGCCCGATATTAACTTTTCGTCACAACGCATTGAGTGGTGTTGATCTAGGGTTACGCATTGACTGGTGTTGACTTTTCATTGCAACGTGTTGACTAGCGTTGACCTGGGTTACGTGTTGACCGGCGTTGACCTAGGGTTTCGGATCGCCCAGCGTTGACTTTTTATTATAACATGTTGACTGGCGTTGACCTAGGGTTATGCGTTAACCGACATTGACCTAGGGTTTTGGATCACCCGACATTGACTTTTCATTGCAACGCGTTGACTGGCATTGACCTAGGGTTACGCGTTAACCGGCATTGACCTAGGGTTTCGGATCGCTCGCTGTTAACATAGTTTATACTCGTACATTTGCTGGGGTATACACAGTTTAAGCTCTTAAGGTATTAGAACATAGCGGTTCTAATAGTTGAGTCTGTAGGACCAACTGTTAAAGCTGATTCGTCTATAGATATGGATCGTATCCTAAAGTTGTTGGATGCTCTAATCACGAGACCAACTAATAGGGCTGATGCGTCAATGACTCTCACATTCATAGGATTTTTGGCAAACCCTCAGTCATCAACGGGTTTGATGAGCCTTTACCGATTATCGTTTGAGTCGGGCTAGCATGCGAATTATTTAAGTCCGTTCCGCATGTGACGTTATGCTAAAAGAGTTAACTCTTTTAGTGTTACGATATTCAATACATAGACTTTATCTTTCTCACGAGAATAGACTACCTGACCGCATGTATCAGATGTAGACTCAGGATTTTTGGTAAATCCTCAGCCATCAATAGATTTGACATGCCTTTACCGATTACCGTTTGAATCGGGCTTGTATGCGGATTGTTTAAGTCTGTTCCGCATGTAACGTTGTGCTAAAAGAGTTAACTCTTTTAGTGCTATGATATAGAATACGTAGACTTCGTCTTCCTCACAGGAATAGACTACCCGACAACGCGTATTAGGCGTTGACTTATCCCTTCTTAGGATTCGGGATAAAAGTCCCCAGACTCGGATTTTGGTGTCTTTTCACTTGGCGTGTCTTTTTCACTTGGCGAAAGACTAAACCGGTAACACATGTTAGGCGTTGACTTATATCTATTTAGGAGTTGAGATAAAGTTTCTCGTACGTGTAAGGCACGGATTATGGTGTTATTAATAACAACCTGCCACAATATCGAATATGTGAGCATTTGTCATTTATTATAGTCAAGGCTAACCGACAACGCGTGTTAGGCACTGACTTATTCCTACTTAGGCTTCGGAATAAAATTCCCCAGATTTGGATTTTGGTGTCTTCTTCAATCGGTGAAAGACTAAACTAACAACGCTATAGGCGTCTAAAAATGCCTATGGGTGTCCGCACACAGCTCGAGACAGAGAGAATGCGATGAACGTCATTATCCGAGTCGAAGAGGATTATCCCACACCGACAAGCACATGAAATGAATCGGCGAACCAAGTAACCCGCGTGCTCATCGGCCACCACCAAGTGTCCAGCACGCTCACCGGCCATCAAATTGGTGAACTAAATGGCCTGCATGCCCGTCGGCCACCATCAGGACGTCCATGCGTTCACGAAACGAATCGGGAAAGAGTACAAGTCAATGAAACGACGAAATACGCATAACGACGGAACAAGTCAAAACCCGGAAAACCAATAAAAGCCGGTGGCGACCGAGTCACATCAAACCGACTCGGCCAAACCAATGGTTCGGCCCGTAACCGGGTCACCAAACGGTGACTCAGCAGCCGAGCCACCAATAGGTGGCTCGGCCAAGGCCGAGCCACCATTTGATGGCCCGGCCAGGCCGAGCCATCGGGTGACTGTTCGGCCAGATTTGATCTAAAACGTGATTTTTTCGGTTTTGATGGATTCTCTCGGGATTTGTTGGTTCCTGAACATCCCAACTGATCTGATATTGTGGTTGTACAGTTGTTAACTGAAGATACAGAGAAATCCATCAGTCTCATCCAAATAACCGCATCCGAGACCTATAAATATGAGCCAAAGGCCTCCATTTCTCGGGTGGACATCAAAAGGGCGAAACGCTGCCGAATTAGAGAGTGGAGCCACGAATTTATAGCAAGAGTTAGCAGATCTTGGCGATCTCCTGTGCATAAAGAGTAGAGTTTGAGAGATCTGAGACCCGTCCCTTATTCCTCCGGATTTAAGCTTGGTCTTAAATCTTGAGAAGAGCCGTGATTTTGCTTAGTCAAAATCACCGTTACTGAAATTACTTCCTTCGTGAAGTGAGAACATTAATTATCCAACTTCAGCTAACCGGATCTCATCCATGGCGGTCCACGGATATTAACGTCCCCGCCACAGGCAAAGATCCTACGCAAGCAGTGGGTGATAAACGTCCGTTGTGCTGTTTGACAAGAGTTGTAATCTTTATTTTCATTGTATAAAGGAGATCTTATAAAAAGATCAACTTTCTTTTTTTTCCTGAACTTATTGTAATGGCTGAAATTGTAATGAGTTCGTCACCAATGAAAATTTTATCTTTTGACCCAAACAAACGCGTGTTAGGCGTTGGCTTATCCCTACTTAGGATTCAGAATAAAATTTCTCACGCGTGTAAGGCACGAATTACGGTGTTATTAATAACAACCTGCCATAATATCAAATATGTGGGCTTTTGTTCTTTTTACGATCAAGAACTAACCGATAACACTTGATAGATATTAGCTTATCCCTACTTAGGCTTCAGGATAAAATGTCCCAGATTGGTATTCTGGTGTCTTCTTCAATTGCTAAAAAATTAAACCGGCAACACGTGTTAGCCATTGACTTATCCCTACTTAGGATTCGAGATAAAATTCCCCGTACGTGTGTAGCACGGATTATGGTGTTATTAATAACAACTTACCACAATGTCGAATATGTGGGCATTTGTTCTTTTTACGATCAAAAACTAACCGGTAACGCGTGTTAGACACCGACTTATCCCTACTTAGGCTTCAGGATAAAATGCCCCAGATTGGTATTCTGGTGTCTTCTTCAATCGGTAAAAGACTAAACCGGCAACGCGTGTTAGGTGTTGACTTATCCCTACTTAGGATTCGGGTTAAAATTCTCCGTATGTGTGAGGCACGGATTATGGTGTTATTAATAACAACCTGCCATAATGTCGAATATGTAGGTTTTTATCCTTTTTATGGTTAAAGACTAACCAGCAACGTGTGTTAGGCGCTGACTTATCCCTACTTAGGCTTCGGGATAAAATTCCCTGCGCGTGTTAAACACGGATTATGAGAGTTAAAAAGGTGGTGTCTTCTCTTGGGGCAAAGGCAAACCTGATACTGGAAAGGAAGAATTTTATATTTTATTTCCGATTGCAAAGGAGACTCGAAGTGGAATTTCCACCTTGAGAATCTGAAGAGTGAAACTAAGAGTGGGATCTCCACTCCGAGAATCAAAAAGATTCAGATAATCCTAACTGTCGGAAGGTTTGATTACCGAACTAAAGGTAAATTTCTCGTTTATCGAGAGTGAATTGTGATTATGGCCCTTGTTAGCCCTTATGTTTTGATGATGTTTTACAACCACCATTATCGGTACTAATTACTTGTTGAGTGATATTATAGTTAATATATATATCTAGCTTGTTAATACCATGCATGGAGGATTGGATGGAATATGAGCTACAACGATGATATCCAAAGAAGGAGGAGACATAGAGATGAAACAATGTTAATTCAAGAACAAAAAATGCAATGAGAAGCTTCATCAACTCAAGCTATATCAAGACTCAAAGAATTATAATTCTGTGTGAGGATATTAGCTAGTTTTTCTTTTCTCTCTAGTGCTAGAATGTAGGAAAGTAGTTTTAGATTTCACTTGAAGCTATTGGGATATCACACACACGTTTTCATACATATATTTTTGAGCGTTTTGACAAATTATCATTTTTCACAAGTATGATGACCTTTTTGTAAAGTTCCTTTTCCAAACAGTTTGTTTTTAGTGTCAAAAACAATTTACAAAGTTACACAATTTTTAAAAGTCATTTGAATATTTTTAAAGATTTTTAAAGAGTCAAAAACTGCTTTTAAAAAAACAGTGTCAGTATGTATCAGTTCGCGGTCGACCGCCACGGTCGACCGTGCCTGTGTTCTTTTCTGAGTGGGAAGCAAAAACTTTTACGGTCGACCATCACGGTTGACCGTCAGCTTGAAAATTTTCACGGTCGACTGCTACGGTCGACCGTAAAAGTCTCTGGAAAATTCTGAGCTTCGAAAGTGGCTCGTGATCGACCGCGAGATTTTCACGGTCGACCACCGTTTACTCCAACGTCTTTTAAACGTACAGTTTTAGACGATAATTTTTTATGGGATTTAGGGGATATGGGTATAGGTTTTGGCTGCAGTGTTTTCTCCTATTTAAACTCCTTATACCCCTTCTTATTCAAGTGTCCCAAAACATTTTGAAAACATCAGAGATCTGTTTTACTGAGAGCAAACATTCAAAACCTATTTTTCTCTATTTTTAATTTCACTTCCCAACTTCAGTGTAATCTTTCTCCTTGCCATATGGATATTGTAAAGAGAGAGTTTTTACACCATTACTACTGTTGAGAGTTTGATCTTGTGGAGATCAACTGTGTGGGAGTGAGATCTGTGGTGATCAACTGTGTAGTTATGAGATCTTGTGGAGATCGTTGTGTAGAAGAAGTTCCGGCTTCCAAACCGGGTTATGTAGTGGATTCTCCTCGAGAGTGGGGAGCGGGGACGTAGGTCAGTGGGCCGAACCTTGTTATCACATCACACGTCATTTGGATAATGATTTCTAACTCTATCTCATTTGCTATTGTTGTTTATTTTATGGTTTGTTGCTTGTCTTTTTTATTGCACTATTATAGCCTTAAGACCTTAATCACCCCCCTCTAGGATCTAACAATTGGTATCAGAGATTGGTCTCTATATTAGTTTTTGGTTTAACCACCTTAGAGAAAAGATCTTATGGAGGCTTCAATGAATGTGCATATGTTAGAGGGACAATCCATCACTAGACCACCACTTTTCACCGCTAGTAATTTTGCTTATTGGAAGGCTAGGATGAGGATTTACCTTCGTTGCATTGATCTTGACATTCTAGAACTCATAGAGAAGAAATATGTAGAAAAGCTCAAAGTCGGGAACATGACCGATGGAGAAAGCCACCAAGCCAATCTCAATGCAAAGGCCATGAACGCCTTAATTTGCGGTCTTTCCCCCAATGAGTATAATAGGGTTTCTACGTGTGTAACTGCATACGAAATATGGGTGAAATTGTGTATTACACATGAAGGAACCCCGTAAGTTAAGGAATCCAAGATTAGTGGTCTTATGCATGAATATGAGTTATTTAAGATGCTTCCTAATGAATCCATTGATGCTATGTTTTCTCACTTTACTAACATAATCAATGAATTACATGGTCTTGACAAGAAATTAACTATCCAAGAGACGAACTACAAGATCCTTTGGTTATTGACTCCGGTATGGGAACCCAAAACTACGGCCATAGAGGAAGCTCATGACCTTACCACTCTAGCTCTCGATAGCATCATCGACAAGCTTAAGGTTCATGAGAAGAAGCTCAAGGGAAAGGACAAGGAGGAAGTACCCCCACGGGAAGTTGAGGAGCCATCACCAAAAATAAAGACAATAGCTCTCAAAGGAGCTAGTGATAACTCCTCATCATCGTCGGAGAGTGAAGTTGATTTTTCTATATAAGTGGCTCACCTCTCTAGAAGAATATCTAGACTCATTAAAATGAACAAAAAGTTTAATCCCCGATCTAACAACAAATTTGCTTCACGTGTAGGGAAGTGCTTTGAATGCAATAAACCGGGTCATATAGCTAAAGATTGCCCCAAGCTCAAGGAAAAATACTTGAAGTACAAGAAGAAGAAAGCCATGTATACCGGATGGGAGGAATCCGAACCAAGTGATTCAGATAGCAATGAAGAAGGAGCTAAGTTTGCTCTTCATGATCCCAACATTTGCTTCATGGCTTATGAAAAAGAGGTAGTTTCCGACACCGAAAGTGAATCCTTTTATATGAAATGTGATCTAGCTATGGCATTAGAAGAATTAAACGTTGAATTTAAAAGGATGTCAAAAGAATTTTCTTCCTTTAAAAAGTTGCATGCTTCTTGTGATGCCAAACTAGAACAACTACAAACCTCTCTTGCTTTAAAAGATGAATTGCTAGGGGATCTTGATTTTCAAAACAAACAATTAAGATCCAAGATTGAAAGACTTGAAATTGAGAGTGGTAGGATTAGACCCACTCATGCTTATGCTAATTATGATCATAATGAGAGAAATAGATTTCATAGATCTCATGCCGCTACACACAAGAGAAATTTTGTGTGCACATATTGCATGAAACGTGGTCATATTTCTACTCATTGTAGGATTAAAGATAATCATAATTTTTATGGAATGACATGGGTACCTAAAGGTACCAAGCTTACTAACCACCAAGGATCCAAGATTTTGGTACCTAAAGTTACTACACCTTCATCTTTTGTAGGGAACATAACGAACATGACGTAAAGAGATGTGGTATATTGATAGTGGTTGCTCACATCATATGACAGGCAACAAAGAGATATTTGCAACCCTATCAAGGATTGAAGGAGGTAGTGTCTCCTTCGATGGTGGAGAGAAAGGTAAAATCATTGGTATTTGATGTATTGGTAAGACACCCTCTCCCGTAATAGAAGATGTTTATTTGGTTAATGGCTTGAATCATAATCTTCTTAACAATAGCCAATTGAGTGATAAAAGTTTTGATATTTCTTTTAAACCAGACAAATGCATTGTTAGCTTAAATAGAAAAACTATTTTTGTTGCTAATAGAAAATCTAATGTATACATTTTTAAGATCAATGAACTAGTAGATCAAGATGTCAAGTGCCTTGCGATGGTTGATGAAAACCCTTGGAATTGGCATAAGAGGCTTGGACATGCGAACATGGAATTGATATCTAAATTGTCCAAGAGGAATCTTGTAAAAGGGTTACCAAACTTGCATTTCATCAAAGATACCATATGTGAAGATTTTGCTAAAGGTAAACAAACTAAGTCTACCTTTAAATCCATCAATGAGGTATCAACTTCTAAACCCTTGCAATTACTTCATCTTGATTTATTTGGTCCTATGCATGTTACCTCTCTTGGAGACAAACACTAAGTTTTTGTTACCATTGATGATTTTTCTCGTTTTACATGGACAATCTTTCTTGCAAGTAAAGATGAATGTTTTGAAGAATTTTTGAATCATGTTAAAAGAATTGAAAATAAAAAAGATTTAAAAGTTATTAAAATAAGAAGTGATCATGGTGATGAATTTCAAAATACCTCTTTTTATGATTTTTGTGCGTATCGTGGTATAACTCATGTGTTTTTCGCTCCAAGAACACCATAACAAAATGGTGTTGTTGAACAGAAAAATCGCTCCATACAAGAGATGGCACGAACTATGTTAAATTCTTTTGATTTGCCTAAGTATTTTTGGGCGGAAGCCATCAATATGGCTTGCCATGTTTTAAATCGTGTTTTGATTAGACCAAAGCTTAAGAAAACTCCTTATGAACTATTTTATGGCAAAACTCCTTTTATTGGATATTTTCGTATCTTTGGTTGTAAATGTTTTATTTTAAACACAAAAGATCACCATGATAAATTTGATTCTAAATTTGATATTGCCATTTTCCTAGGATATGCACCTCGAAGTAAGGCTTATAGGGTTTTCAACAAACGAACTTTTGTTGTTGAAGAATCTATAAACGTTACTTTTGATAAGACTAATATTGGTTTATAAGTTGGTTTGCCTAGGAAAGATGATGATGATGTTGATGGAGGATTGGAATTTTTGCAAATAAATGAAACACCCTTAATAGATGTTCAAATGGATGGGGATAGCAACAACATTCAAGAGCAAGAACAAGAAGAACTCCCCATAGCATGGAAATTTGCACCAAATCACCCAAAGGAGCAAATCATTAGGAATCCTTCACAAGGGGTTCTAACTCGCTCAAAGGCTTTGAGTGAGTGTGGTAATGTTGCCTTCTTATCTCAATTAGAACCTAAGAAGATTAATGATGCTTTAAATGATGAATTTTGGGTTTTAGCTATGCATGATGAACTAAACAATTTTCGAATAAATGATATTTGGAAACTAGTTCCTAGACCTAACAATGCTAGTGTAATAGGAACAAAATGGGTTTTTAGAAACAAACTTGATGAACATGGCATTGTTACTAGAAATAAAGCTCGTTTGGTTTACTAAGGATACAATCAAGAGGAGGGCATAGACTATGATGAAACATTTGCACCGGTTGTAAGGTTAGAATCAATTAGAATGTTTTTAGCATTTGCAAGCTTTAAAGATTTCAAATTATTTTAAATGGATGTTAAAAGTGCTTTTTTAAATGGTTTTCCAGAAGAGGAAGTATATGTTGAGCAACCCCCTGGTTTTATGGATCATACTTTTCCTAATCATGTTTACCGGGTTCAAAAAGCTTTATATGGGTTGAAACAAGCTCCTTGAACTTGGTATGCTCGCCTCTCTAGTTTTCTTCTTGAAAATGATTTTTCTAAATGGAAAATTGATAATACTCTTTTTGTGAGAAAAAAGAAAAATGATTTCATTTTAGTTCAAATATATGTTGATGATATCATTTTCGGCGCTACTAATGAATCTCTTTGCAAGGATTTTTCTAAAATTATGCAAGATTATTTTGAGATGAACATGATGGGAGAGCTCACATTCTTTCTCGAGCTACAAGTCAAGCAAACTAAAGATGGGATATTCATTTCTCAAAGCAAGTATGCTATAGAATTGGTGAAGAAATTCAATTTGGATAATTCTAAGCATGCACAAACTCCCATGAGTACAATTGTTAAGCTTGATGCGAATAATAGTGGTGAGGATGTGGACCAAAAACTATACCGATGTATGATAGGTAGTCTTCTTTATCTCACTGCTAGTAGACCCGATATCATGTTTAGTGTGTGTGCAAGTGCACGTTTTCAAGCTTCTCCTAAAGCATCTCATTTGATTGCGGTTAAGAGAATTATTAAATATGTTCATGGAACAATTGATCTTGGCTTATTTTATCCTAAAAGTACCTCTTTTGATCTATATGGTTTTTGTGATGCCGACTTTACCGGTTGTAAGGTAGATTGCAAGAGTACGAGTGATACATGTCAATTCTTGGGTAATTCCCTTGTCTCTTGGGCTTTCAAGCTTTCAAGAAACAAAATTGTGTTGCCTTATCCACCACGGAAGCGGAATACATTACCGTCGGTTTATGTTGTGCCTAAGTTTTATGGATGAAACAAAGTTTAGTTGACTATGATTTGAATTTTCAAAATATAAAAATCTTTTGTGACAACACTAGTGCTATTAATATTTTAAAAAATTCTGTTTTGCATTATAGAACCAAGCATATTGATGTGTGCCATCATTTCTTACGCGGTCATGAAGAGAGGCAAGATGTATCGTTTGTGTTTGTTGACACAAAATCTCAATTAGCGGATATCTTTACAAAGCCTCTTAGTGAAGATTATTTTTGTCGCATAAGAAATGGTTTGGGTTTATGTACTATGTGAAAGTTCTATTTGCTTACTTGGTTAGTTGCATTTCATATGTACTTTTTGATTACCATTTCATTTACCCTATTTTGATGGTGACAAAGGGGGAAAAAATCTCCTTATTTGTGCACATAGTAAGGCGGAGCTCATAGATAGGGGGAGATAATATGTATAAGCTATATTTATTTTGCTCCTATATAATGGTTGGTTGTCATCATCAAAAAGGGGGAGATTGTTAGCCCTTATGTTTCGATGATGTTTTACAACCATCATTATCGAAACTAATTGCTTGTTGAGTGATATTGTAGTTAATATATATATCAAGCTTGTTAGTACCATGCATGGAGGATTGGATGGAATATGAGCTACAACGATGATATCCAAAGAAGGAGGAGGCATAGTGATGAAGCAATGTTAATTCAAGAACAACAAATGCAATGAGAAGCTTCATCAATTCAAGCTATATCAAAACTCAAAGAATTGTAATTCTATGTGAGGATATTAGCTAGTTTTTCTTTTCTCTCTAGTGCTAGAATGTAGGCAAGTAGTTTTAGATTTCACTTGAACCTATTGGGATATCACACACACGTTTTCATACTTATATTTTTGAGCGTTTTGACAAATTATCATTTTTCACAAGTATGAGGACCTTTTTATAAAATTTCTTTTCCAAACAGTTTGTTTTTAGTGTCAAAAACAATTTACAAAGTTACACAATTTTTAGAAGTCATTTGAATATTTTTATAGATTTTTAAAGAGTCAAAAACTGCTTTTAAAAAAATAGTGTCAGTATGTATCAGTTCGCGGTCGACCGCGCCTGTGTTCTTTTCTGAGTGGACAGCAGAAATTTTCGCGATCGACCGTCACGGTCAACCGTCAGCTCAAAATTTCCCACGGTCGACCGCAAAAGTCTCTGGAAAATTCTAAGTTTCAAAAGTGGCTCATGGTCGACCACGAGATTTTTACGGTTGACCGCCGTTTACTCCAACATCTTTTAAATGTACGGTTTTAGACGATGATTTTTTACGGAATTTAGGGGATATGGGTATGGGTTTTGGCTGCAGTGTTTTCTCCTATTTAAACCCTTAATCCCCCTTCTTCTTCAAGTGTCCCGACACATTTTGAAAACATCAGAGATCTGTTTTACTGAGAGCAAACTTTCAAAACCAGTTTTTCTCTATTTTCAATTTCACTCCCAGCTTCAGTGTAATCTTTCTCCTTACCATAGGGACATTGTAAAGAGAGTTTTTATATCATTACTACTGTTGAAAGCTTGATCTTGTGGAGATCAACTGTGTAGGAGTGAAATCCTGTGGTGATCAACTATGTAGTTGTGAGATCTTATAGAGATCGTTGTGTAGAAGAAGTTTCGGCTTCCAAACTGGGTTGTGTAGTGGATTCTCCTTGAGAGTGGGGAGCGGGGACGTAGGTCAGCGAGCCGAACCTCGTTAACACATCGTGCGTCATTTGGATAACAATTTCTAACTCTATCTCATTTGCTATTGTTGTTTATTTTATGGTTTGTTGATTTTCTTTTTTATTACACTATTATAGCCTTAAGACCCTAATAACCCCTCCTCTAAGGTCCAACAGCCCTAACTATAGGAATGTTTGACCAAGTGGGAGTTTAAGGTGACTCTAACTGTAGGAAGGTTTGATCACTTGATTTAAAAATAAACCTCTCATTCATGGAAGGAATCGAGAGGGGATTTTGATTTTGGCCCTAACTGTAGGAAGGTTTGACCGAGTGGGAGGTTTGAGATGATCCTAACTGTAGGAAGGTTTGATTGAGTGGGAGGTTTGAGATGATCCTAACTGTAGGAAGGTTTGATTGAGTGGGAGGTTTGAGATGATCCTAACTGTAGGAAGGTTTGATCGCTTGATTCGTGGACCTTTCGTTCATTGGAGGAATCGAGAGGGGATTTTGGTTGTGTCCCTAACTATAGGAAGGTTTGACCAAGTGAACAGTAAGAGTGCAAGTATAAATTATAGTAGGAGTGTTGATTCGTACAAATCATTCAAAGGGGGTTCCTGGTGTTAAGTGGCAAATACATAACACGGAGGGGTTTGATAATCGTCAATGATCAGGAGATTAAAATTCTGAATACTATGTCCGGACTCTAACAATGAGAATGTTGAGTGCATAGACGTAGTGAGAGTTTGTGTGGGAGTTCCTTATTCATCACCTTCTTGTAGTGATCGGGTTATCCCTAAAAATACACTATGTAGAATTCTTCCGGGAACTTCCCGTTACATGAATTACCCACCCTAGCCTTTTTTGCAAAATTAGGTCTAATATTAAACTCAGTTGGATGACTAGGTCATCCTTAAGAATATTATATATAAAATTCTCCAGGAACTTCCTGTCGAAGGTAGGAAATAGTTTAGACTCATATACCTATTGGAGTACCGAGGAGCAGTTTAACCTCATATACCAGTTGGAGGATTGAGAAGCAGTTTATACTCGTATACTCTTCGGAGTGTTCGTTCGACTTAATTGAGCATTATGACGCCGGCTTCATCCAAGGTTCGGATGCTATTCTTCAGAGAGAAGAAAGCCTTGGTAGGATGAAGGATCCTCCTGTGATACGTATAGTACTTCGGATCCGCAGTATTGTTAGCTTCCTCCTGATCTGTGATAAGTGGTAGCTTGATCTTATTATTTTCAAGGAGGGACTCAAAAATGGCTGGAATGTCTTCGTCCTTAAAGGAGTACTCCTTTTGGAGTCTTGGATCCGAAGTCTTTTGCTTTCTTCGGGGTTATTGTTGTGACGTCTGATTAATGTGAACAACTGCTGTAGGTGCCTTGCCCTTACTACGGGAGGCGAAGTTCGAGTTTAGAGGATTAGCCGTTGGTTGGCTCCTCTCGGCCTTCTTCCTTCGGAGGAAGCGTTCGGCCTGCTCTCCACGCACTTTCAACTCTTTCTAGGTGTTGGATGGTGCTACTCCCATAACTTCCAACACATCCAAAGAGAGGTTGTTGTGGCATGTTTGGAGGATGAAGTCTCCTGTGATCGGATCTTGACAGTTCATTGCCTTATTCCGAAAGTGCTTTACGAAGTCGTCGACTGTTTCCCCGTCCTCCTGATTCTCCTCGAAGAGTGTCCTGATGGATATCTCGGCGTTGTCATCAAAGAAGTTGTCGAGGAACGAGCTCTCCATATCGTCCTAGCTGTTGATGTTTCTAGGCTTGATACGGCGGTACCAATCGAAAGCAGGCCCGCGGAGGGTGCCAACGAATGACCGAACCATAAAGGCTTCGTTGCCAGAAATCATGCCTAAGTGGAATTTGAAATAGATCAAATATTGAGTGGGCGAGCCCTTCTCGTCGAACAACGTGAAGTTGATCAGGTTGAACTTTGTCGGATATGGGATCGAATCCCACTCTCTTAGGTAAGGACACGGAATCCTGGTCTTCTTCACCTCTCGAGCAGACATAAGAGCGTTGATTTTGCTCTCGAGATCCATCATCTTTTCGTCCTCGTCTATATCCTATTTTGGACAATTTCCGAGAGGAATAATACGGCCACCCCAGCATTGTCATCTTCAGTGGGGCCACCCCTAGTGTTTTGGTCAACAGGAGGGTTCTCAGCATTGATACGTTCATCCATATCTGAATAGCAACGTGCTTGATTAGTAAGGTTGCGATGGCTGGATTCACCGAATTGATTGGACAGAGCCCGAATTTGCTGGTCATGCTCTTTCTTCATCCATATCATGGTCATTTCCAATTTGAACTTAAAGTTATTTTTTTGCCTAGCCAAAGCGTCGTCGATGATTTTGGTCATTTGTTCAGCGTTGATCATGAACACCTTACGAGATCATCCTATGATGGACACCGTATTATTAGAAGCGATGCCAGAGTTTGAATCTGATGCTTCATCATCTGATGATAATCCGCTATTCATCCTCTGATAGTCCTTACGCCTAGTAGTTCCCCCGCGCAAACGAGTTATACGTTGGGATACGTCCGAAAAATGACGGGGACTAATGTTAGACCCTAGAGGGGGGGTGATTAGGGTCTTATGCTAATCTAATCCGATTAAATGCCAATTAAAATTAATTAACAAGTTATCCTAGCAAGTATGAAATACAACAAGATATGTAAGCTAGGATAAACAATATGAACAAGATATATCCTAACAAGAATAGATATACAATATGATATATGCAAGGATATATAAACAAAAAGATATATCCTAACAAAGAGATATAGACAATATATGTGCAAGGATATAAAATTAACACAAGGGTGAATTAATCATAAACTAGATAGAGGGAAAAACAATAATGAGCAATTGACAGAGGCAATATGAATAATAAGCACGAATGTAAAAGTACGCCAATGCAATCACAAACAAAACGATATGTTTACGAGGTTCGGTCCCCACGACCTACGTCCCCGCTCCTCACCTCGAGGAGATCTCCACTATCACAACCGGGTTTTCTACGTCCACCCGAACAACGTTTACACCTCATAATACGATCACTATGTAATCACACCTCACACACTAAGTGTTGGTCCTAGCCCGTGTCCTCCTCCTCAAGTGCTCGGTTACAACCTCTCCCTAGGCACGTCAACCGACGCCACTCCTCTTGGATTCGACCCCGTCTCTCACCACACATTTCTCTCGGTGTACAAGTGTATTACAAGTGAATTCTCACAATTAAGCACAATATAAATCAATTTGATTGTTCTCTAAACAAGGTGAGAACTCAATTAAGCACAACTCTTAGTCACAAACCCACAACCCCAAATTATACTATGAATGTAAATACACTAAGCTCAATAGGTTGTGTGTGAACAAAGAGTATCAATAAAACGATTAAACTAAACTCAATATAAATCTAGCTTATGGAAATTATAATCAAAGTAATAAATTGCTAGATGAGTTTAGAAACACTTCTCTAAAGATGACAAGAGAGTAGGAGAGGAGTGAATGCTCAAACACCAAAGGATGATCTCCACTTGCTCTTGTGAAATTGAATTCACAAACTCAAACA
>BQKN01035719.1:4851-15707 GCA_022839385.1 Asparagus kiusianus
ACACCGAGCTATGTTCGGGGACCTATCGGCAATTTTCGACGCCTACACATTCGAGGTACGTTCAATGTTGGTTTAGTTTATGAGTGGGACACTACAGGTGGGTAGTTGTGTATTGGTTATGTTGATTCAGATTATGTCGGGGATTTGGAAAAACGCCAGTCTACGATGGGGTATGTGTTTACTTTGACTCGTGCGTTGGTGTATTGGAGATGCACGTTACAGTCTATGATGGTTTTGTCTACGAGGCAGAGTATATGGTGGTTACGGAGACTGTGAAGGAGGCTATTTGGCTTCTGGAATTTTGGAGGAACTTGGTATATCGCAGCGGTCCGTCACCATTCTTTGTGATAGCATGAGTACTATCTATTTGGCGAAGAATCAGGTTTTTCATGTGAGAACGAAGCACATTGATGTTCGTTATCACTTTGTTCGGGATGTTCTTGATGATGGAGATGTGGAGATTGTGAAGTTCCACAGGAAGGATAATCCGGCGGATATGCTCACTAAGGTGGTTCCGAGTAACAAGTTTAATCATTGTCGAAACTTATTGGACATTAGTGATTATTAAGGCTGTTGGCGGCTATTGGGATGAATTACGTGAGGCTTGATTCCTCGGGCAAGAGGATACGTAGGCAGTCTTTATGATGCAGCCGATTTGGTGAGTTGATATTGACTTTTGGAGAGTGCTCACATTCTCATTTGGGTCTCGACTTGTTGTGGATTGAGTCTGCTGTCGTGATTTGTTTTACTTTGTACTGGACATAATAAGTGAGACATTTGGTTTGGTTGGTGTCGGCTTAGTTTTGGGAAAACTTCGCCGAGGTGGAGAATTATGAAGCACGTGGGGACATAGGGCCCACCCTTATGCTTGAACACTATGTGAACAATGCGTTGCGTTTTTTTCGTTGTCTGGGGGCCACATATGCGGACATCAAAGCCCACCCAAAGACGCGTTAGTGATTTATATAAAAACCCTTGTATAGGGTTTGGTGAAAGAAGTTGCAAGTGTTTGTGGTTTTTTTAGCTAAACTTGTGCAAAACAGAGGGGAGAAATAAAGGCGGCGTGCAAGGGCGTGCAAGGGCGCGCAAGTGCAAGAGGCCGTTGGCGGCCATTTGGGTGAACTACATGAAGCTTGATTTCTTAGGCAAGAGGATACGTAGACAGTCTTTGTGATGCAGCCGAGTATTGGATTAGTTGTTTTTTGATGGGGTGAGATTGTTTGGACTCTCGTTCGGGTTTTTCAACTTGTTGTTGATTGAGTCCGATGTCGTGAATTGTTTCGTGACGTACTGGACACAACAAGTGGGACATTTGGTTTCTTTGGTGTCGGCCCAGTTTTGAGAAAACTTTATCGAGGTGGAGAATTGTGAATGATGTGGGACCTACCTACGTGAAGCAACCCATGTGCAGCGCAGGGGTCTTTTCAAAGTTGACGAAGTCGGGCATGAGGCCCAGCTTCGTTTCTTTTTTTTCAGCCTGGAATCTTGTGCATATAAATACCCAGTAGTTTGTTCTAGGGTTGGTGTGCGAAGGAGGGTTTGTGCAGTCAGCTATTTTTCTTTTCTTTGGTAGCGTGCAAGCACGAGTAGAGGGGAAAAATCAGCAGCTTTTGTTCTCTCTTTTTGGGTGGCGTGCAGGAGCCGATTTGAGAGGGTTTGTGCATCCTTTTAAGGGAGATATTTGTGTGAGGGATCTGAGAGCTTGTTTGAGGGTTTAAGTTGTGTGATTATAAACCCTAGTTGTATTCTCTCCCTGTAATAGTATATCTCCGCCCTCCTTGCCCCGTGGACATATGCAATTTGCTGAACCATGTAAAATTAGTTTGTCTCACTTTTGTGATTTGTAATAGCTTATTTAGGTTCCCTCGACAAGTCAGTAGTAGAACTGATGAGAGGAAGAGGTGATATCCCACTTTGTTGAGATATTTTATTTTTGGTTCTTGTTTTCTTGGTGAAACGGGATTTCCTATAGTGATCTTACTATCTTGTTACGCCGAGGTACTGTCGAGATTTCCACTACGTATGGTGCTCCCTGTTGTCAAGACGGTTGATTGCCTTTATGAAGATGGAGGAGATCTAGTAGGATAGATCTTGGCGAAGGTTCTGCTTTATTGAGCCGCTTCATCAACAAGTTATATCACAGGTTATTGTTTGTCAACAGATACGATACGAAATGAAAGAATTAATGCTTCAAATAGAATAATGTTCGTATTTAGAAAGGAAACATAGAACTATACAATATCAAGTTACTGCATTTATCTGTGAAAATGGCAAAGGAATTGTGAAAAAAGTGAAGAATAACCCAAAACAGACTCTACCACGCCCTGGTGTGGTCTCTGCCATGGGTGTGGTAGAATCTGTTCTGCACCACACCCTCTGCCACACCATGGTGCAGGGTGTGGCAGAATCTATCCTGCACCACACCCTCTGCCACACCCATGGTGCAGGGTGTGGCAGACTCATTTTTAGAATTCTCCTTTGTTTGGGAATCCTCCTTTGTTTGGGATTGTGTTTTATTATAAATAGGACCACATTTTTTAGGGTTTAGAAAAGGAGAGAATTAGCATTGTTTTGAGCACTTTGAGAGGGAGATATTGTGAGGGAGTTGAGAGCTTTGGTTAGGGTTATATTTAAGTGATTTTGTGAGTTGTAACCCGTTGTATTTCTCCTCCATATAGTGAAATCTCCCCATCCTATCCCTGTGGACGTAGGCAATTGCCGAACCACGTATATCTCTGTGTTTGGTTTGATTTGTCGTAATTGGCTTGGTTTGTGCAAGTGTGTGGCTTTCTTCTTCCGTGATCTCAAGTTCGTTGTGTGTGCGTGCAACGCTTCCGCATAGGCACGCGACAAGTGGTATCAGAGCTCAGATTTTAGATCTGGGTTTTGGATTAGGTGGAGGAAGATTCAGTTAGAAGCCTGGTTCTTGGAGTTCTAGGCTTTGGTAGAGTTAGGGTTTGAAGTTGCCGTTGAAGATCTCGCTTTCCTCGTGTGGTTAGGAGTTCTATTTGGAATCCAATCTAGGGTTCAGTTGGGTAATTTCTTATTCTTTTCAAAGTTTGGATCTTTCTCTACAATTTGGAATTTGTGATTATGGGTGAAGAAGTTGGTGAAAGCAGCAAGATGACAGGCACAGTTCAAGTGGGTTTTCAGAACACTAAGATTAGTGTAGTGAAATATGACGGCAAGATCAATTTTAGTTTGTGGATGAGCGACGTACAGGATGCGTTCAATGCTCAAAATCTGGAGGAGACCATCATGGTCGACGTGAGACCACCTAAATATGAAGAGGCGATATGGGAAAAGATGAATCGAAATGCTTGCGGGGTGATCAGGTCTTATTTGGAACAGGAGCTGAAATACGATGTGATTGGGGTGACGTCTGCGATGAAGATGTGGGAAATTCTTAACAACATGTATCTCACGAAGAGTGTTGAGAACAGGTTACACTTGCTGCAAAGATTATTCAGATTCCAGATGTCCCGAGGCACCTTACTTGCGGCTCATGTGAACAACTATACTAAGTTGTTGTCGGACTTGGCGAATGTGGATGAGAAGATCACAGATGAGTACAAGGCTATTATTCTTTTGGGCTCCTTACCGGATGAGGAGTATGATATCTTCGTGCTTACGTTGCTGAACGGGAGATCTTCTATCACTTATAGTGAAGTGACTAACGCACTGACGAACTACGATTTGAGGAGGAAGGATAAGGAGACTTCCCGCGCTAGTACTTCAGGAGAGGACTTATCGACGAGAGGTAGAAGCTCATATCAGAAAGGTGGAAATAGAGGGAGGTCAAAGTCAAGAGGTCGTCACCAGCTTAGAAAGAACCAATGTGCATTCTGCAAGGAGCAGGGACATTGGAAGAGAGATTGCCCGAAAGTCAAAGAAAAGGAGAATAGCAAGAATAAGGGCCCGAAGGCCAATGAGGTGAATGTTGCTAGCGGCAATGATTCTGATGATTCGAGCTTTTCTCTTTTGATTACTCCGGAGGTGAACCATTTGGATGCATCAGAGTGGATGCTTGATTCTGGCGCTACTTATCATGTGACTCCTAGGCGAGATTGGTTCTCATCATTTGAGAGACTCGATGGGGGTCTTGTGGTCATGGGAAATGATCAATCCTGTGGCGTTCGTGGGATAGGTACTGTGAGGATTCGGATGCACGACGGAGTAGTCCGTGAGTTGAAGGAGGTGAGATTCGTTCCTCAACTTAAGAAGAATCTTATCTTAGTTGGGGCTTTGGAGGCGAAGGGATTCAGGGTGACCTTTGAGGATGTTGTAGCGAATGTTACTAAGGGATCTTTGGTGGTGATGAAGGGAGTCCGCAGTTATAATCTATACTATCTGAAGGGAAGCACCGAGATTGGTCAGGTTGCTTCGGCGATTTCAGAGGCGGACATGAGCAGACTTTGGCATTACAGGCTAGGGCATACAGGTAAAAAGTCATTGTAGGCATTATGCAAGCAAGGGCTTTTGAAGGGAGCCAAGAGTGGTAAAGTGGAATTCTGTGAGCACTGTGTACTTGGCAAGAAGACAAAGGTAAAGTTCGGGACGGCCATTCATAGGACGAAGGGCATCTTGGACTACGTGCACACAGATGTTTGGGGTCCCACCAAGACGGCATCACTTGGTGGTCGACATTGGTTCGTCACGTTCGTTGATGACTATTCTAGGCGATGTTGGGTGTACACCATGAAGCATAAGAGTGAAGTCCTAGATTTGTTTGTGGAGTGGAAGAAGAGGCTGGAACTGCAGACTGGGAGAAAGATCAAGACGTTGCGATCCGACAACAGTGACAAGTATACTTCAGACCCCTTTCAGCAGCTATGTCGAGACGAGGGCATAGAGAGGCACTTCACAGTTAGTCATACACCGCAGCAGAATGGGGTGGCAGAGAGGTTAAATCGGTCTTTGCTGGAGAAGATTCGATGTTTATTGGCGCATAGTGGTTTGGAGAAGATCTTTTGGGATGAGGCACTTTCTTATGCGAGCCACCTCATTAATAGGTTGTCTTCATCTGCGATTGAGGGGAAGACCCCTATGGAGATGTGGTCGGGAGAGACAGCACATGACTATTACCAGCTTAAGGTATTTGGTTGCCCTGCATATTATCATGTTAGAACTGATAAGTTGGAACCTCGAGCTAGGAAGGCCATATTTGTAGGATTCAAGCGTGGTGTTAAGGGATACAAGCTTTGGGATCTAGTTGATAGGAAAATTGTGCTGAGTAGGGACGTCACATTCGATGAGGCTTCTATCTTGAAGCTTCCCAACTCTCATCAGGTGGAGAGCGACCCGACAGAGGAGATTTCGCATGTGGTGGAGATTGATGCAGCTCCACAGAGTCCAGATAGTGCAGTATCCATTAGAGTGCCGACTGAGGTGACGCCAGGCGAGCACGATGGTGATGCGAAGGATACGGGTACTCATGAGCAGGATCAGGGACCGACGGCTCAGGTTTAGGATTCTATTGCGGTTCGGAGACAGAGGAGAGACATACGGGTGCCAGCACGGTATGCCGACTCAGTTGCATATGCACTTCCGATGGAGAGTATCGATGAGATGGTGCCTACTACTTTCAGAGAGGCCGAGCAGAGTTCGGAGGCTGATTCGTGGCAGGTGGCTATGCAGGAGGAGATGGAGTCTCTTCACAAGAACGATACATGGGAGCTTGTTGAGCTTCCAAAGGGGCGGAAGGCGATTGGGTACAAGTGGGTGTACACGAAGAAGGAGGGCATTGAGGGCACTCCAGTGAGGTTCAAGGCTAGGTTGGTTGCGAAGGGCTATGCACAGGAGGAAGGTATTGACTACAATGAGGTTTTCTCTCCTGTGGTGAAGCATTCGTCGATTCGGATTTTGCTAGCTTTGGTGGCACAGTATGGTTTGGAGTTAGATCAGCTCGATGTGAAGACAGCATTTCTTCATGGTGATCTTGATGAAGAAATATATATGACTCAGCCATTGGGATTCCGAGCTGCAGGGAAAGATAAGTTGGTTTGCAGATTGAAGAAATCGCTATACGGTTTGAAACAGTCTCCTCGACAGTGGTATAGGCGATTTGATGGTTTTATGCTTGGTCATTCGTACACTCGGAGCCAGTTTGATCCTTGCGTATATTTTTGCAAGTTGAAAGGAGGTGCGTACATTTATTTGTTGCTCTATATCCATGACATGTTAGTTACCTCTACTTCCAGGTCGGCTATAGATGAGTTAAAAGTTCAGCTTTCAAATGAGTTTGAGATGAAGGACTTGGGCGAGGCGAAGCGCATTCTAGGGATGGAGATCGGCAGAGACAAGAAGAAGGGCAGAATTTGTTTGACACAGGTGGCTTATTTGAAGAAGGTTCTACAGCGATTCCATGTTAGCATGGATACGAAGCCAGTTAGTGTACCTTTGGGAGCCCATTTGAAGCTTTCAGCTGGTCTTTCACCAAAGTCAGTTGAAGATCATGAGTTGATGTCGAAGACTCCATATGTGAGCGCGGTTGGGAGCTTGATGTATGCAATGGTATGTACGAGACCAGATTTGTCACAGGCGGTGAGCATGGCTTCGAGATACATGCACGATCCAGGAGTGGGTCATTGGGACGCCGTGAGATGGATTTTGAGGTACATTCGAGGTACGTTCAATGTTGGTTTAGTTTATGAGCGGGACACTAAAGGTGGGCAACTATGCATTGGTTATGTTGATTCGGATTATGTCGGGGATTTGGATAAGCTCCGGTCTACGACGGGGTATGTGTTTACTTTGACCCGTGCGCCGGTGTGTTGGAGATGCACCTTACAGTCTACGGTGGCTTTGTCTACGACGGAGGCAGAGTATATGGCAGTTACGGAGGCTGTGAAGGAGGCTATTTGGCTTCGAGGACTTTTGGAGGAACTTGGTATATCGCAGTGATCCGTCACCATTCATTGTGATAGAATGAGTGCTATCTATTTGGCGAAGAATCAGGTTTTTCATGCGAGGACGAAGCACATTGACGTTCGTTATCACTTCGTTCGGGATGTTCTTGAAGATGGCGATGTGGAGATTATGAAAGTCCACACAAAGGATAATCCGGCGGATATGCTCACTAAGGTGGTTCCGAGCAACAAGATTGATCATTGTCGAAACTTGTTGCACATTCGTGATTGTTGAGGCCGTTGACGGCCATTTGGATGAACTACGGGCGGCTTGATCCCTTGGGAGAGGGGGTACGTAGGCAATCACATTGGTGCAGCCGAGTTTAGAGAGACGATCCATTGGTGCTCATGTTGGTGTCGGCTCAGTGTTGGGAACATTTCGCCGAGGTGGAGAATTGTGAAAACGGCAAAGGAATTGTGAAAACGTGAAGAATAACCCAAAACAGACTCTACCACACCCTGGTGTGGTGTCTGTCATGGGTGTGGTAGAATCTGTTCTGGACCACACCCTCTGCCACACCCATGGTGCAGGGTGTGGCAGAATCTGTTCTGCACCACACCCTCCGCCACACCCATGGTGCAGGGTGTGGCAGAATCTGTCCTGCACCACACCCTCTGCCACACTCATGGTGCAGTATGTGACAGACTCGTTTTTAGAATCCTCCTTTGTTTGGGAATCCTCCTTTGTTTGGGATTGTGTTTTATTATAAATAGGACCACGTTTTTTAGGGTTTAGAAAAGGAGAGAATTAGCATTGTTTTGAGCACTTTGAGAGGGATATATTGTGAGGGAGTTGAGAGCTTTGGTTAGGGTTATATTTGAGTGATTTTGTGAGTTATAACCCGTTGTATTTCTCCTCCATACAGTGAAATCTCCCCATCCTCTCCCCGTGGACGTAGGCAATTGCCGAACCACGTATATCTCTGTGTTTGGTTTGATTTGTCGTAATTGGCTTAGTTTGTGCAAGTGTGTGGCTTTCTTCTTCCGTGATCCCAAGTTCGTTGTGTGTGCGTGCAACGCTTCCGCATAGGCGCGCGACATTATCGATTTGGATCAATGCAAACCCATATCTAGATGCCATAAAACTCAATTCTATTTTAAGATTCTTCCCTTATTTAATATAGTTTTAGGTCCTAATAATTTCAACGGTTGGATCAAGCTCTGACAAAATCGTGAGTAGTTATATTGCTAATTGTTCTACTTTTCATACCTATTCCATACAATTAAATAACAAGATGAATCTACTTATCTGAGGTATAATAAATTCCTAATCCAAGTACTAAACATTACAGCAAAACATTACCGCGGAATTATCAATAATCGGCCCCAATGTCTAACAATATTACCCGAGATTTATGAATAATCGGCCCCAATGTCTCTTTTAAGGGAAACAAAAGTAAAGACAATAATCGGCCCCAACTTTCTCCATCCTTGCGGTTTTTCTAAACACCCTTCAATCATTTCAATTAAACCAGGCAACAAACAGTACTGCTGCAACAAGCAACACCCCCGCTATAAATATTTCGAACTCACACAAACAACTAACCACTCAAAAATATCATCACCTCCTTCTACGTCAATGGACATCACCAGAGCTCAGCTGCAAGATCTCAAAGCCGAGATCGAGTTCGAGCGAAGACTCCGTAGAAAAGCCGAGTCACTAAGCCGAGCACTTGCCATAGAGCTAGCTGAAGAGAGAGAAGGAAGAGACGCAACCTTGAAAGTTTGCGAGGAGTTGGCGGAGGAGTTGGTGAAGGAGAGACAGGAGATGGAGAGGGTGGTAGAAGAGGTGGAGGAGGAGAGGAGGATGATGAGGGTGGTAGAGACAATGAGAGAGGAGAGGGTGAGGATGAAAATGTCGGAGGCGAGGATGGCAATGGAGGAAAAGATGAAGGAGTTGGAGGAGGTGATGGAGTTGAGGGATGAGATGGGGGTGAGTGTCTCTGTTATGGGCATTTATGGTGGGTTTGGTTTGAGCTTGGGGTAGGATGAGGGTGAGTTTGATTGTAGAAGAGGGAGGTTTAAAGAAGATTTTGGTTCTTCCTCGTTGTATGAGAGAGGAAAGAGAAGTGTTGATTTTAAGGAGGTGGAGTGTAAGGAGCTTCGGATGTTATTGTTGAGGGATGAGAAAGATTACACGTCTTAAAGATTTCCAGTTTGGTGGAAAAAGGGAGTAACATTCAACACGAATTTCATGGTGTGAAATGAATTAGAGATTCTTTCTTAAAATAATATATAATTTCCAGTCATGGTTAATTAGAACTATAACTATCAGCATATGATTGCATTAAAGAAAAACTATTATCACATGACTACTTCTTTCATATGCAAAATTCGTTAAAATAACCATGGAACAAGGTGACACATATGTGATTTTCGTAGAATTACAACAAATTAATATAAATGACTTCCATAGAGACGTATAATCTGCCACATAATTCATCTCATGATTTTGGTCAAATTTAATCTCTTTAATCGTATTTTTTTTCCTGCATCCAACAATATGAAAAATAGACAATTACACAATACTCACGTGACAAACAAAGACACAAATGCATTGCCTCATGTTGAGACTCATCATCCTTCTCTGAATCATTTGGTTTAGATTCTTCCCAACCAGCATACATAGCCTTCTTGTTTTTCTTGTTGAGCTTGCCCTTCAACTGAGGACAGTCATTCTTGACGTGGCCTGTTTTGTTGTACTCAAAATAGTTAGAAAAATTGGCTTAGACTGCTTTTTGAAGCCACATTTCTTTCTCTAGAGGTCTATGTGCATCATTCTAGTAGCCTTCTTAAACAAGAAAGTCATCTCATCATCTCTGTTGTTTCCTCCTGAAGCATCTTAAGGACTGCCTCTCCTCCTCCAGCTCGGCTTTCAACTGTTGGACGACATGACGGTCCGACTCGACTGGCTCCGAAGCTCAATCCCTTTCCCGCCTCCCAAGCACGATCTCCTCGGATAAATGTCTTATCCTCTTATTTTGTTCATGGAGCTCACGCTTGAGCTTGTCGATTTTAGCCGACTTCTGGCTATCCGAGGCCTTTTAAGTTGTCAATCATGCTCTCCCGCACCTCCATCTCTTAGCGCCAATTGCCCAGTTCGTTCTCTTTAGTCAATAATGACAGAAGAGCCTTTTCCAGATCGGCCTTTTGAGCCTCCAACTCCTCCAAAAGCTTGAGATAGGAAGCTCAGACTTGTTCTGCCCAGCCGAACATCTTCTTCTCTACCAGAGTCCTGCCAACCAAGTAGCCCCTAAAGCTCAGGTGAAGACCGACATCTGGAACCTCCCCAAAAAAATTTCGTCGCAGGGGAGATAGAATTGCTCCCCCGCTTTCGTCTGGGCGAGCTAAAACTCGAGAATCGATCCCCTCTCGTCGAGATAACGAGTGGGCCTGTACCTGTGCTTTGGAGTTGGCTCCTTGTCATGTCGGGGACCGACTCTAGAGGACCCTCCAGCTTGAATATATCTGTTTGCTATTGTTTTTTACTTTTGAACTCAGTGTTGTTCTTCGTGTTTAATTAATGATAAATAAGAATTGTTATGTGTAAAATAAATTCTCCCTCCTTGTTGCTTTTGTCCTCTTTTTAAATTATTAAGGTCTTAATGGAGGAGTTGGGTCGGTGATTCATGAAATGATCTAAGTATCTAGAAACATACTTAATTACACCTTATCTATATCACTAGTAGAAAAACGACCAAACTAGACGGAATTTTCCGTCTAGGTTGACAAACCCAGACGGAACAGGCAACCTAGACGGAAATTCCGTCTAGGTTGCCTTAACCTAGACGGAATTTCCGTCTAGGTTGACTATTCAACCTAGACGGCAGTCCGTCTAGGTTGAATAGTCAACCTAGACGGGAATTCCGTCTAGGTTGAGACAACCTAGACGGAATTTCCGTCTAGGTTGCCTAGGACAAATTAAATACCCAACCAGCCGCCACCCCC
>BQKN01035721.1:0-11647 GCA_022839385.1 Asparagus kiusianus
TGGGGGTGGGGGTGGGGTGGGGGGGGGTTCCTATTAATATTTTGGAAGTTACAATGGTGTTATCTTATAACCGTCCAAAGTTAAGGGGGGCGGTCTGCTATTTAGCCTTATTTTTCTTCTACTTTTGAAGGGATTCTATTGTGTCTTTTGATGTTGTCCTTCAATTATATTTCTTCAGAGTAAGATCCTGCTACATTTTTCTGCCACGGGACTATTGTCCTATACATCCCATGCGACGAGTTGGCAACCCTAGCCAACCATGCCCAACAAAAAATATTTATTTCACTCGTCATTTTCCCGATAATGGACGCAATCTCTTCTCTGTTTATTTAAAAAAAAAATATTAGAAGCTATTTTTTAGGGAAACAGTTGAATAACTCCAAATCTGTGGCCCGTGCATTAACATAAATACCTCCAAAAAGTCCGAAATGGTCCTTTGCATTATCGTCCATTTCCTCTTTCTCTCATTATGTTCTTCGTATGTACTCCTCGTGTTCCAAAAAATAAAAAAATAAAAAAAAATAAGAATTATAATAAAAGGGTGAAAAAACATTTATGGGCCCTTATACTTCTTTCAATTTTGGAGACTGGCCAACCTTAATCGCGCCCCCACGCGCGAAGGGGCACCCTCACCCATTTGTATTCCTTGTAGATTCCACGTCATCAAAGTCATCTACAACTCTTTACAAGGAATCGTGACTTCACGTAAAAAGAAAAAGACAGAATTATGCAAATTGTTAGAATAGACAACGAGGGAGCCGGCCCGTTGGAATCTTGCTAGGTGATAAATATACCGAATTAATTAAGTTACAAAATGTCTTAGTCTTAAGTTCACGCTATAAAAATTTAGTCTAGAAAATAGAACAAAGAAAATAAAATAACGCAGTCATCAATGACTTTCAACGAATTTGAGCCCACTTTCAACTTGAGTGCATCCAGAGTAGGAAGTCACAAATATGTAGGCGGTTGTTGTTATATATCCGTCACGAATATTTTCCTAAAAATCCGTCTGCAACTCGAGCGGTAGCAAATAGATACTGTTGTCGACGCAAGTTAAACGTTGGCTACGAGAAGTTTTAACGGGCCGGGGAAAAATTAACCAGGCAGAAAACTTTTTAAGAAAATAGTTTCGAGAGCAAAGGTGATTAATTGCTAGCATCCGATTTTTTATGGAATTTATAATTATCGTTAAGGAGTGAAACACGAGTCAGATCGTACAAGTATTATTTCGTACTGTCACGTATCATTGCCATCACCACCGTGCCCCTCGAGACAATAATGTTGGGAAAAAGTGTGGAAATAGTGATAAAGATCATAAATGTTATTTTTAATGGGCAAATTTTTAAAACAGACCCCTTGGCAAAAAAATTCTCAAAAAAAAATCTGTTTTGAAAATATTTGCAAAAAACGACCTAGTTTCAGGGCTGAAACTGAGTCGTTTTTTGCGAAAAATGTTCCCAAACTTCACGGGAGTTGAACTCCCGTGAAGTTTTTTTCAAAACAAAACTTCACGGGAGTTGAAGTCCCGTGAAGTTTTGTTATGAAAGAACTTCATGGGAATTCAACTCCCGTGAAGTTTGGGAATATTTTTCCCAAAAACCGACCCAATTTCAGCACTTTGGCTAAAACTAGATCGTTTTTTAAAAATAAAGTGGAAACAAATCTTTTTTTGGGAATAATTTTGCAAAACTGTCTGTTTTCAAAAATTGTACCTTTTTTAATATAAATAATCATCTATTTCTTAAACGCACACCGAATCATACGCACATCCATAACTGTATCCAAACTTTCTTATCCTAATAATTAAGCTATGACTTTAGGCATATTGTACAAATTAACGTGTTGCTAGTCACCACGACGATCACACCGTCGTCCTTGATGACGAAGAGAACTTTGGAGTTGTCTTCAAAGTCTCAATCAATCAGTTTGCATGGAACTCCGAGAGTAACATGTACTACTTTGATCAAGTTGTAGATGTGGATATAAACTAAGGAAATAAATGCCCAATTTCAGTTCGTCTTATTTTTTAGGCCGGCTATAGTTCAGTTCAAAGGCACTAAGAGCAAGTCCAGCAAGCTCTCAGTTAGGAGTCCTAGCCAGCAAGCTCTCAAGAGCTCTCAAGCATTTTGGTATAAAAAATTATTAAAATAGGTCTTGGGAGCATCTCCTTATTTTATGGAGCTCCAACAAGCTCCTAGTTAGGAGATCCAACAATATCAAAAAAACCCCTCTTCTATTTTAATATTTTACCCATTACTTTCAATTATATTTAAACCTCTTGTATTTTATTTCTAGAATGATTTGTGTATTGAAGTAAAACCAATTTATAGAATTTTTTTTTACAACGGTAACTTTTTCAACGGCTTCATTTTAACGGCTGAATTCTGGGTAAAATTTCATACAACGGTAAAAAATCATCTCAAGAGGTCGCAACTCAGCCAATTAAATAAAAAACCTAAATCAAAACACCAGTGACCAGATCCCAACCTCATCAACGCACCCACCCAAATAAAAAAAAACAAATCACTTCATCTTCTCCCCAAATCCCAACCTCAAACAACGCACCCAAATAAAAAAAAAACAAAACACTTCATCTTCCTCCCCAAATCCCACCCCTTCGACAACCTCAAACAACGAACTCAACCCCGTCGGCACGCGGAGGCGCAATCGGAGGCACCCCAACCACCATCATCATCCCCGAACGCCACCATCATCCCCGAACGCCACCCAGTCTCCGACCAGACCCAAGCCACCCACACAGTCTCCGCTCCGAACGCCAACATCTCAACCGAAGTTTGGAGGGGTTTTTTTTGTAAAATCTTCCCAGTTCGGAGCTCCCAAACGCTCCACAAAATTGTGGAGCGCTTGGGAGCTCCGAACTTCTCAATCGCCACGTCGGCCATAGGAGCTGGGCTTGGGAGTCCTTCAGAGCTTGCTGGAGGGGGGATTGGCAACATCCATCGCCACGTCGGCCTTCAGAGCAGAGATCGGAGCTTGCTGGACTTGCTCTAACATACATTTTTTCCATCAAAGAAACCAGTGGATCGAATCTAGGCATAATGGGTCGGTCCCTTTCGGCGTCGATGTTAATTTTCAAGCCTTAAATAATTTAAGATCTCAAGTCTAACGGTTATGCGCAATTCACGCCATAATCCATTGTTGCAGGTTTAGAGGGGTTCTTGGACTCCTAGACTGGTCTCATCCATCCTCATAATGCGTATTTACTGGATCAACACAACATTAAAAAATATTTTTTAAACCTACTGCGGGTGATCGGGATGGTTACAAAGTTTCAGAAAGGCTCCCACTATCTTGGGTTTGATTCTAAACTGAATTATCAAAACAAATTAATAAAAGTATCTATTATTAGACTATTATAAAGAATAAAATAATTTGGAATTTATAGTAGATAACAAATGCTAGAAAAAAATATATAAAAAGATGATATCAAACCGGATAAATAATTAGGTAATTCGTCAAATCAAAGAAGGCAATCTTACAAATATTAAAAGAATTTCTACGGTTTTTAGGTAAGTTTAAAAATAACTTAAATTTTAGATAAGGCCCCCAAAAAAACCCAAGAAAAATCCCATCGGAACATTCTAAGAGGCTGGGCACAGGGGCTTTAGCAAAAGAGATCTCGACGGGTTCGTCACACTAGCTCCCTGGGTCGAATCTACTCACCCGCATTCACTTGTCGGGGTCATAATACGTTGTTGGCAAGGACCGGGGTTTTACTTGGTTGGTTCCCTCAGACCATTTAACACCGAGTCAAGTCCACTTTCGGTCCTCTTCCTGTTGCTCTATCACAAGAGGATGGGCCCATAGTATTAAGGTGAAGCTTCTATAGGAATTGAAGTTGGGGGGACTCGATCTCGGGCAACTAATGGAGTAAGAGCATCTCCAACCCAAAAAAAAAATCCAAAATGGTGTAGTTTTTTACATTAAGTTGGTGTATTTTTTACACCAAATTACTATTCCATCTCCAACCTATTACACCAAAAAGAATATTCATTTTATTATTCTTATATTTTAACATTTTTATCTATTTTAAATATTTAACAAATTGTTTATTTTAATAATTTACACCAAAAAGAAATTTATTTTAATAATTATTTTATACTATAATTTCATTATAAAAGTTAAAAATAAAAAAAATTAAATAGAATAAACTGAGGTTAATGATTGATATAATACGATATAATAGGTATTTTTTATTTGTTATCACATAGTTTAAGGGTAAAATCGGAAAAACAAAAAAACTCTAAAGCTACAGTGTTGCGTCATTCCTGGTATAATACTGTAGCACCTCATCAGTTTAACGCAGGATTTAGCAATCGGTCGGAGTGAGTTTTTTGCACTAAAATGTTTTAGCACTAAATTGCAGCTAAAATAATGAGCGTTCTGTTCTGAAGCACAAACTGGACAGTTAAAATTTTTAAACGGTATCTCCGTCCATTTGATCACATGTATGTCATTATTCTGATAAATTTGCTCGCCAGGCTACATCTTATATGTATATGTTGAGAAGGCCAGGACTAGGATTTTTTTGGATCGGATAGAGTCTCTCAGCGGTCGGCCCAATCTTTACCAACATAGAGGTAATGAAAATTTTCTAAAGCTAAAGGAGAGCTGGACTATAGCCCATGGGCCAGTGAACTATAGCCCATGGGCCAGTTCAATTCCGTCCATTTATCCTCTCCTCCTTTGTTTCTTGGATCACATTTCTTGACCAATCTTGCGTTTCGTCTATTTCTTTATGAGCTTTGCTATAGGGACCCAAAATATGGGACCAATAGGGGGGACAAGTGATGTGTCCTCCTCCTATTGGATAATGAGTTGACCATCATTAATGATGACTAACTTATTATCCAATAGGAGGGACACACCTCACTTGTCCCCTCTATTGGTCCCATATTTTGGGTCCTTAAAGAATTTTTCTTTCTTTATTTCTCCTCTCCTCCTTTTTTGCTAATTAAAAGTTGCCGTGTGTCTAGGATGGTTTGAGACCGCCCAATCTATAATACTTGGATCCAAAAAAACTTCAACTAGGGCTAGCAATTAATCCGTGATTAATTACTTTTTTTTTTTTTTGATAAACAACCACCGATAACAAACTCAAAAAAACATATCCAAAATCTTTTATTTTATTCATTTATTGGCCTCGCCTTGGCAAAACTACTCCAGTGAATGAGTTGTATAGTTTGTTGGCTTCTTCAAAAGGTCACAATCAATTGGCCTCTCAATGACTAAACCCATGCCACTTCTTTGACGAGCAACGCACATAGTTTAGATGAAACTTGCACATAATTTATGTAGAATTATGAGCACATAAGCAACCTTCAAGTAGACCTAATACTGAGGACTTGCTCATTTCACAATCAAACTAATTGTGATCAAGGTCCTCTAATATGCCAAAAGCAAGCTTCAAATAGACCTAATATCGATGACTTTCTCATTTCACAATTAAACAAACTCATCGTGACCAGGGTCCTCCAGTGAGCCAAGATGGAAGCAATTTGTGTTTTTGTGTGCGCGTGTGTGCGCGCGCTTTGTGTGTGTGAAGCTTAAAAAGATACGGATATCAGCACAAGTAACCAGCGTGCAGTCACATTATGCTAAATGTATTTCCTTGATACTAATTTTGTTTAACTGCCAAGCCTCCTTCAGACTCATAATGGAGTTGCTTACTTATTTTAATTTGCTCATTGGATGACAGAAGATATATTGGAGCATAAATTTTCGGCATCCCATTTTATTTCATAATTTACCGTGAAACAAATGTATCAAAAGGACATCTCCTTACAAAATTACAACAAAGAAATACATGATCTATAAGGACTATCGAGAGTGAGATAAATCAAATTCCTGGTCTTCAAAGAACTTTCCCTTGCGTTTCAGACGCTGGCAATGGCTTTCGCCAATTCCTCCATCTCCGCGCTTCTTAATGCAGAGCTTGCTGGTTCAAAATAAGCATCATCGCCCCCCAAAAAAAATCTGAATTTTACGATGAATATGTCAGTTATATAACAACTAGATGCATTACATAGCCTAGCTGATTAAGCTACCAGTCCCTTATAAAGAGAGACAAAACATCATTTTAGAGATATTAGCTGGAAGCAACATAGCTGGCATTATTGATATGTTTACTTATGTTTCTTTTGTTTTTGTACGGATGTAGCCAACTGTACAGCAATTCTACTATAATAGAATCACACGACAAAAACATTAGCTATAGACAAAGAAAGATCTGAATTAGGAAAGGATTAACATCTAAAATTTTTAAATACTCCAAATAAACTAATATTTCTTATCAGAGCTTGAACAAGCTAATATTAAAAGAAAGGTTAAATATCGGTCAGTGAAATTTACTTACTGACGCAGCGCGGAAGTTGTAACCTCGGAATCCACCAAGGGTGTTCTCTGAATCCACAAAGAACAATCTTCGAATCCACGAAGAAAATACTAAAAAGAGAAATTTTATTAATGAAAAGTTATGCTTCTAGGACTTACAAGACTCTTCTTAAATAGAAAAAGAAACAAGACTCCTACAAGTACTCTAATTCCTACAAGGACTCAAACTTTACCAAAAATAGTAAAAAATTTCCTAAAATACTAAAACTCCTAAAAAGACTCCTTATGATTAGGAAAATCCAACGGTCAAATCTGAGATCAAACCGGATTTGTTTCCTAAGCAAAACAGACTCCTAAAATATTACTAAAAATAGTAAAAAACGGACAAAAATGTAAATATCTCTCAAACCGTAAGGAATTTGGCGAAACGAAAAACGCAAACCTAACCCCATAGGGTAGGTTTGGATGGCTCTGTCTCGTCGAGATAGTCGATTTTTATATATAATTCGTCCAATTCCGACGTACTGTTTGAAAGTTACAGCCGTTTATTCGAAACAAGTTATTTTCTTCGACCAGACCCGCATCTGGGCTTGCGACTGTCCCACTTGGTTTGGATGACTCCGTCTCGTCGAGATAGTCGATTTTCATATATAATTCGTCTAATTCCGACGTACGGTTTGAAAGTTACGCCTGTTTCTTCAAAATAAGTTATTTTCTTCGACCAGGCCCGCATTTGGGCTTGCGACTGTCTCACTTTGACATAAACATGTCTGCTGTGTGTTCTACATCACTTACAACATAAGATATTACAACTACGTTTTGTTATTTTTCCTTCAAACCTAATTTTATATTTGTATTCTGCACAAGTATGGATATGTGATATCCATGTTATGCGATATCCATGTGAACAAGGATACAAATAGTGCTAGAGTAATGAAGTATTTAACAACAGATACATAAGAACAAATCTTATCTATAAAATTCTAATCCATTTATTACTTCATGTAAATTTGTGATAACATGCTGCCACAATTTTGTACATTTTTCGTATCTTAATGTAACAATGTGTAGGTGTCTAAAAATGCCCATAGGTTTCTGCACGCAGCTCGAGACGAAAAAAAGGCGAAAAATGTCATCATCTAAGTCAAGAAGGATTATTCGAGTAGCCCGCGCTTGTCGGTCAGCTCCAAGTGTGCGCCGCGCTTGTCGGTCAGCTTCAAGTTTCGTAAAGAAGTTAACGAGCACATGAAGCAAGCTAGTAAAACGTACAAGTCAACAAGACAACAAAATACGCAAAATGATAGAAAGTACAAGTTCGGGGGAGTAGGAAAACACCAAAAGCTCAAAAAGCCTCAGAACCCGCGTGGGGGTGCGGGTCACCACTAGGTGACCCTCGCACACGCGGGTAACCGTGGTCTGTCGCCCAGTCTCGAGCCTCAAACGCGTTTTCGACGGTTTTTAAACGGTTTTCACAAGATTTTTCTGTTCTAGAAGTTCCCAACTGACTTGATATCATCCCTACACGTGAATAGGTTGTTACTGACTGAAGATAAGGCCAAATCTCCCATTCTCATCCAAATAACCGCATCCGAGGCTCTATAAATATAAGCCTAAGAGCTCCGTTCTACGGATCTGAAATTTTATCAAGAGGACGAAGTGCTGCTGGATTAGAGAGTCAAGGAGCCACGAAATTTTAGAGGAGGCTAGCTAGATCCCGACGAACTTCGGCATAAAGAAGGAGTCTTTCGAAGGATCTAAAACCTTGTCCCCCCTTTCCTTGAGATTAGGCTTGGTTTTAATCTCGAGAAGAATATTGATTTCGCTTGGTCGATATTAGTACTTCAGCGAATACTTCCTTTGTGAAGTAGGAGCTCTGATCAATTCTTCTGTCAATCGGATCCGATCCGTAGGCGGTCCACGGATAAACCCCAGCACCGGCAAAGATCTCATGCAAGCAATAGGAGATAAACTACTATTGTGTGTAGTTTGAAAGAAAGTTATAATTTTCGTTGAAAGTCTTATAAAAAACTATTTCTTTGAGTTTGTTGTAAACGCCTAAAGTTGTAATGAACTCGTCAACAAAATCAATTTTCCACCCAAACACACGGGAGTAAAATTGAAGACTGAAGTCTCATTCCAGCCACTGGTTATTTCAGCTATATCTGGTTACATATCCACATAGAATTTGTGTGTGACTTTGTTCTTATTGAATATGAAACTGGGTCCAGTACACAAACCATATTTGCATTCATATTTGTATATCCTACAACAAACAAATACAAATACTACACCTACATCATCACTGTTTACACCCCCAATCTACTGAACAATGACAAATCCCCAAGTTATTTGAATTCGCGAATTATTCGAATTTGGAAAATCCTAAAACATCTAAATAATTAGCTAGCGATAGCAGCACAAAAGATATCATCATGACAGGCTTAATGATAATGATCAGCTGTAATCCAATGGAAACGTTTAACACGAAAAGAAGTAGGCGAAAACAAAACGCCTTGTCAAGTAGAAGCAGACTTTCTAAAAGCATATTTGATCTTATTATAGCTACTTTTTTTTTAATACCTATTAATTGCTAACTAATCCTAGGCCCTACGTCGAATGGTTGGGTTCCTTATTCCTTAAGCATCACAACTAGTCTCAACTTGATCACAAAATTTCGGCATGATGCTGATAGGTTTCTTGGCTGCTGCGGCTCAATGTGACCTAAAAGATTGATATTATCAGTAACGAACAGCAAATACTTTATTGGCGAAATTTTTTACAGCTTGACATGCATGTTAATAGTGTTATTAATTAACACAGACTTTGACCTGAAAACAAACACATGATACAATATGATCATATACCGTTAAGCTAGGAAAGTGATACAACAGATGGGTATCTTTCACCTACTGATGAATCAATTTCAACTGTTGAGATTTAAACAAACCGAGATCACGACTCTTTTTACCGTGCTGTAATCTGCTTACATCAAAGACAGCTAGCTGATCTGCAAATAAATTTGTACTTGTGCTGGGGGCACCATGAAGTTGACAGCTTCCCGAGATTATTACTATACAATTTGACCCCAAAACAAGCACATGATATGATATGCCCATGCATTAGCTAGGAAAGTGATACCTTAGATGGGTATCTTTCAACTAAATGGTAAACAATATCCCCAGTTGGATTAATATATTCAAAGGTCATGACTGTGTTTAATTAGTAAGTTGTTTCAACTTTTGTCTGCGGATCTCAAAGACAGCTGGTTTGCATATAAATTTGTACTAGTATGCAGGGAAACAACAAAGCAGTGAGATAGTGATAGCGTCCCCAACGCAGGCACCTTGCTAAACTCTCACTGTCCTCGAAGCAGTGCAATATTTGTCTCACTAGCTTTGTTTGCAATTGGTAAACAACAGGTTCTCTGCACTCGATTGCAAATATTGTCATCGCGTTACCTTCGCTAAACTCCACAGTATTGCAACTGGTAAGTTACGGTCTTAGGGGCTGTTTGTTTGCGATTTGGGTAGTGGGAAAGCCCGCCAAAAGTGCAGCTTTTGGCAGACTTTCCAAGAGGCGATTTGGGTGGAAAACCTGCCAAAAGCTACACTTTTGGCAGGCTTTCCAGCCCTTTCCCCCTAAAAGACCCATTTTGTAGCTTTTGGCAGGCTTTCCAGCCCTTTCCCCCTAAAAAACCCCTTTCCAAACAGCCCCTTATGAAGTATATCGTCACAGGCACGGTGAAACGATCATGACGCAATGCTTATACCATGTTTTTGACATCCTACGGTGTCACGATAAAATTATCATTCATTTCTTCGGATATCGCACTTTACGTGTCCGAGGCATGTTCACGATGTTCTACAAGTGCCCAGAAGGATTAATTGGAATTTCCAAATAAAGTTTCAGCTTATACACAACAACAATGATAACACACATTCTGAAGCTTGGACGCTAGACTTGTAAACACAAGCAAGTTTACAAGGATCAAAGCATTCGATATCGACATGAAAAATATGGTAATTTACATAGCAACCAAGGATTTTATTCGGGGATGCTGGATACGGGCCGCAGGCTCATTTTGCGAAATTAGCTATAAAGAGATAGGAATCTTACAGTACACTTACTCAGTGTCATTGTCCGCGCTATCTCTGCATAGCTAGCTGACTTTAGCAAAGTGAGCCGCCACCTCATATATATTTTTATTAACAGTTGAATCGGTGACGCGAATAACATACCGTGAGGAACAAACCAAAACGTCCTACACATTTTCACCACCCCAATCTGAACCTCCTCACCCAAATCTCCGCCTCCGGCACGACCTTATCGAAGAAAACCCTAGCCGTCGCCTCGTGCTCGACCTTCGCCCCCTCCGCCTCCACCAGCGCGCCCCCCACGATCCCATCCCACCGCTCCCCTCCCCCGACCAGATACCCCACCATCGCCGCCTGCACCGGCCCCAGACTCGGGTTGTACGCCGCCGACTCCATGTACGACCCCCTGTACACCCTCCCCTCCCCGTCCACCACGGCGAACCCCGACGCGCACCCGCTGTACGGCGCGTGGGCCCGCCTCGCCGCTTCCATGGCGGCCCCCACCGCCTTCCCCTCCGCCCCGCCCCATCCATTCTCATTGACGCTCCCGATCGAGAAGCCGCCGTCGCCGCCGCCGCCGCCGCCGCGCTTCCCTTCGAGGAGGAAGGGGACGTCATTTTCCAGCAAGTCCACGGGGCCGAAGGGGCGAGGGAGGAATCCGATGAGGGGGCGGTACGCGGGGTCGGGGTCCGAGGTGACGAGGATCTGGAGGCGGGCGGCGTCGCGGAGTTCCTGGAAGAACTGGCGGCAGTGGCCGCAGGGGGCGGCGGAGACGGCGATGAACTGGATCTGCGGTTCGTCGTGGGCGGAGGCGTTGGCGACGAGGAACTGCTCGGCGTGGACGGAGTGGTGGAGGGGGAGGCCGGGGAACTCGAGGTTGCAGCCGAGGTAGATTCGGCCCGTCGAGCCCAGGCCCACGCAGCCCACTGGGAATGAGGAGATCGGGGGTCGGGCCAAGGATTGGGCCGTCGGGACTAGGGTTGGTAAAAGGTCGGCGATGTTCGACAGGCCGGCGGACTGCATTAAAGCCCGGGCCTCGCTGGGCTCGATCACGAACTTGTGCTTCTTCTCCATTATTAAAAACTATATTATTTCTCCTCCCCTTTGTTTTATTTTTGTTTTTTCTTAATTTTATTTTATTTTACCTTTTTCTCCCTGAGGTGTGGGGGAAGAGGGAGATTGGGATTCGGGGGTGGGGG
>BQKN01035723.1:6804-27039 GCA_022839385.1 Asparagus kiusianus
TTCTACTTCTCCTTCCCGACCTCAGCCCTCCACTCCTCCGCCTTCTACACCCTCTCCTCCCCCTTCTCCGGCGACCTCACCCTCGACCTCCGCCATCGACCCCTCCACCTTCTCCCTCTCCCCCGAAACCCTAACCCTAACCCTGGCCCATGACATCAAGTTATTTTGGGGGGAAATTTCAGGAGAAAGTGATTAATACGTTTGAGAAGACGCAGCCTGATGGAAAAATGAAGCAAGTGTTCTTCTTTGATCCAGATGGTGAGTTGTATTTTCTTCAATTATGATTTATCTTAGGGGAGGAGCACGAGATCTGGAATCAGGGTTAATTGTTATGTGAATAATCTTCATCATTAGTTTTGGTGTTTAATAAGTATTTTCTTTAATTTCTTTTATGTAGTCTGATTTTCTTTATCCTCGCAGTCCTTGTTCGGACAACACTTAATTGTTTTTGCTCAAATGTTAAAATTGTCAATATTGAACAGTAGCTTAACGAAGCATCGGAATGATCATAAACAGAAATAATGAGACGATTGTTTGCATTTTGAATGGAATTTTTACCTTGGATTGAAGTGTTGTTTATGAAATCTTGCAGTTTGTCGTTTATTACTATCTGGAGTCTCAGTCAGGTATCAGTTTCTAGCTGTGTCAGTATAATGAGTGATGTTAAGAAGTGTATTTCATGAAATCACTTTCGTTCAACTTGCTGTATAGGTGAAATTTGCATATAGATGCACTGGACCCTCTCTCTATTTTGGCCTTCGTTACGAAATGCAAAAAGAAATGTAAAGGTCTGGGGAAAAATTTGCATATAGGTAATGATAAGTGTATGGTTCATAAAGGTTAGTAATGATGCTTAGTTATGTTTGGGATTTATTCTTGGGTTTGTTAGATTGTGATTGTGTTTTTATTTTTAATTCGAGTAATTTGGTACATGCTTGATCATTAGTATAATTATACTAGGAGAATGTGAATATAGAAAAATTGAAGATGGTAAATTGATCTTTTCCTACTACTTGTTGGAAATTATAGATAATATCGGCATCTTAAGTTTGCATCCAGTTATGTAATTAATGTGCACTATTAGTATTTCCATTTAAAATTCTAATTGGCTAATATGCTTAATAATTATACATGGGAGGATTTGTCATAGATTATTTGCACTTCAGTGCTCCAAAGTTTCACTCTTTTTCACTTTGATATTCTAAAGTCCTATTTCGACAATTTGATACATTCAAACTATTAGAAAGTTGACTTTATTGTTAGAGATATAGCTCATTTAGTGTACTCATTCCATAAGACTTCTGAATAGCTCTTTTGTGCATTGATGTTTATGAATTGATCCACTCCAACACTATAAATTGGTCCTCAGTACCTTGGATTTTCATTCACTTGTATGATATTGTTGTTCCATTAACATATTTGTATGTAGTCGTGGCACATATGTTAGTATGAATGAGTTAATTTATTGATGAACAGTAAATTTGTCACAAATCATGAGAAGTGCGTCTTTCCTTTGATGTTACTAATGTCGCGATTTCCCCAACATCTCAGCAGCGAGTGCATATAGGTAATGATAATTATTGTTTCATTTTATGTTTGTGGATGTGGAACTGCATTGATTGTTTTGGTTTTTATTTTACTGCAGGTTTCATTTAGAACAAATCCTGAAGATCCTATAGCTCTAAAGTGTATTGATCTTCTTTACGACATAGCTCTTGTAACAAGTGGCTTCAATGTGAGTAATCTTGCATTATTTATTAGCCATTTATCTTGTAGTAATGTAAAGTGCTCTAGATGTGAATGTAAGCAACATTGATCATGATAGTCATGTAAAGTGCAATTATCTTTTGAAGATCCAGCTTGTTCATCTATTAAAGATCATGAATTAACAACAGAGGAGGTACCACATGTCCTTTATTATTGTTGTTGGTAGGAGATAGTTTGTTAGCAGTGCATGTCTTCCCTTACATTTTGATTTTCTTGCTTGTTTTTCAGATTTAATCTTTATGCGGGGATTTATATGTCCTGGATAAACATGGCTTTAAGCAACTCTTGAAGTAAGTTTTTTATTCTTCTGTGATTTTATTGTTCCTTCTTTATTGCGGAAGTGGTCTATAATTTTCGGAGATATATTATACTTCAGTGTTGGGGAGGGTATTCCAGTTCATACAATTGACATGCTTTTTTTCTTGGTCTGTTACAGTATATTGTTTTGCTTATATTCCCTTAAAATTGCAGGGACACAGTGTTGCAAGAATCTCGAAAACTTATCAATCGAAACCCGTCGGAAATTTACTTGAATGATGCCTATCCATGTAGTATGTTTTAATGTAATATTTTCATTTAAGTGAATAATTTTTGAGTTGGTCTGTAAATAGGTTTCTTCTATCAGTGAATAATTTGGAATAATTTTTGTTTGTGATGGATGTTGTTCTATTAATATATATGCTCATACAAAGGATTTTTCCCCCCTTGTGATGGATGTTGTTCACATTAAGGATTTTTGCTTGCGATGGATGTTGTTCTTGGTATCCACTAAATAGGTTTATCCCCCCCCCCCAAAAAAAAAACACTGTAGCATAGCATCCTAGACGGAAATTCCGTCTAGGATGCTCAAATTCCGTCTAGGATGCTTTTTTTGAAAAAAAAAATTAAAAAAACATCCTAGACGGAAATTCTGTCTAGGATGAGTATCCTAGACGGAAATTTTCGTCTAGAATACTCATCCTAGACGGAAAAAAATTTCGTCTACGATGTAGTATTATAGACGGAAATTCCGTCTAGAATACTCCGTCTAGGATGTATTCTAGACGGTTTTGAATTTCGTCTAGAATAATCCGTCTAAGATGTATTCTAGACGGAATTTCCGTCTAGAATACTACATCCTAGACGGAAACATACTAGACGCATATTCTAGACGGAATTCCGTCTAGGATACGCATCCTAGACGGAATTCTGGGTATCCTAGACGGAATTTTCCGTCTAGGATACCTCATTATTTAGTAGTGTCTATCCTTGATGCTAAAAGTGGGGAAAAAATATTGTTAACTTTGACTTGGATTGGGTCCATAATCATACTAGTTTCCTAATTGACGGGAAAATTATCCAAACTAATCGAGAACCCAAAAGCAGAATATGTCTAGAATATTTTGCTAAATTGTTCAAAAATGAAGAGGGGGAGAAGGGACAAAAAAGAAGAGCACCAAGCAGCATCCGAAGATATGTTGAAGATCTAGTAGAAAGTCTTGTGGATTCAAAGAATAAGAAGGATATACAAGACTTTGTTCTACTACAAACACTTTACCAATGCTCAATGATATGGTGCCCCAGAAGCGTGCAAGGCATCCCTAGATTATTATTCAAGTATGTGGTTAGCATTGAAAGGGTGAACAAAGTTGCATGGGGAAATTTATTTATACAGAAACTATTAGATACATTAAACTTATTTTGGAGGGTTTGAAGAAGACAGAGGTTACATATATCCCTAAATGCATGCCACTAATACCTGTAAGTTTCATGTTAAGTCTATTTCATTTCCTATTAAATGCATGTTACTTACTGTGAAGTGTTAGGCTTTTCATGTTAAGTCTAATTAGATTCATGTTAAGTCTAATTGTGCAGCATTCGAAGATATGTGGATGAAGAGAAAGAAGCCATCAAATACTACTTCAACAATCAAGAAGTCAAGTGGGATGTGTTGAAGATGACCTCAATGATGGAGGAGGAGGAAACTATTCGCGGGAAAAATCGAATCTTTCTTCATTGATGTCATTGCACTCTCAGTAATAGTTTATCGATTACAAAGATCCGGTCTTTTTATAAGATCCGGTTACAATGAAAATCAAAGAAAAAAAAGATTACAACTTTCCTTATTTGTCGAACAAATCACGAGCTCCTGTTTTGCGGTCGCTCGCTTGCGTGGGTTCTTTGCCTGCGTCGGGGTTTATCCGTTGACCACCGCGAGATCTAGATCCGGTCGGATCTACGTAGTACGACGGGTATTATTTCACCAAGGAAATAATAGCCGGGGGGATTAATTCACCAAGGAACTAATCGCCCAAATCTCGGGATCAAAAGCCAAGCTTTGATCCGGAGTACGCCTGCGTAGATCTGAGATCCGGTCCTCTCGAACACCTGTCTTATTTGGTGTTGACGATCGCCGAGCACCAGATCTGGATGAACAAGTCCTCGAAGTCCCAAAGCTTGAATCTTTTCTAAGTTCCGAGCCTTGAATCCAGCAGAGCTTCGCCTCCAAAAAATCTAACCTTTGAAAATGAACATAGCCCCTCCTATTTATAGGCTCTCAGATCTATGCTTTGGCACAGATCTGATCGGCCACCATAGGTGGCCGACACGCCTAGCCACCTTAAGGTGGCTAGGCTGCCTAGCCACCTATAGGTGGCCGACACGCCTAGCCACCTATAGGTGTCCGACACGCCTAGCCACCTTGAGGTGGCCGACACGCCTAGCCACCTTGATGTGGCTAGGCTGCCTAGCCACCTATAGGTGGCCGACACGCCTAGCCACCTATAGGTGGCCGACACGCCGAGCCACCTTGTGGTGGTTCGGTTTCGGCTGAGCCCCCCTTAAGGCGCTGTTCGTTCCGTCGTTTTGGTCCGTTGTTCGGTTCTGTAGTTGATCTATCCGGACTTGATTCATTGACTTGATTTGGTAGTAAATCCGGGTCCTGATTTGGCAGTAAATCCGCTTCTGAGTTCGAGTCTGAAACTGATCTTGATTCGATCGTGATTCGTCTGAGTCCGCTCTTGGTTGGATGACTCGTTGATTCACCAAACCGTTAGCTTGATTCCGCACGAGAGTGGATTCATTCCGTTGTTTACGTGCGGTTCGTCAGCCTCGTAGCTTCGTTAATCCGCTTCGTCACCTATCGCTTGGCTTCGGTGTTGCGAACTAACGATCGTGTTTGCGTATGTCGCCTGATGATTGGTTCGACGTCGTCGAGCTGTGTTAAGGGACCTATAGGCAGTTTTATACGCCTACAGATACCCCCTCCAAAGTATTTCAGCCTCTTTCTTTTATAGAAGAGTCTGGAATACTTTGGATATGATTGTCCCATCCTTCAATTGGTCATGACGGGATATTTGGAATGGCTTCTATTCTTGATTCCTTCAGTTCTCCAGGCTGTTCAGTGCTTTGTCGAATGTCTGTAAGGGTTCCGGTGCTGTATTTATTGTTTGACCGTCTGTCAGAATTTTGAATTTGAAGTCGATTCTCGATTTCCTGGCTTTTTAGCTCGAGTTTGCTGTTTTAACATAGAACTAATCATCGATAACATGTTGTCCGGCGTTTGTGCTTCTTTGTGACGCGTTGTTCGGCATCCCAGCTTCATTGCGACGTGTTGTCCGGCGTCCATGCTTCATTGTGACGCGTTGTCCGGCGTCCCAGCTTCATTGCGACGCATTGTTCGGCGTCCATGCTTCATTGTGACGCGTTGTCCGGCGTCCGACATAGTTTATACTCGTACGTCTTCTGGAGTATACACAGTTTAAGCTCTTAGGGGGGGTTAGTCACATAGAACTTAAAATTGGAATTGGAATAATTTGTGGGATAAATTTTTAAGGTGTTAGTCACATAGAATTAGAAAATGGGATATTTTTTTATAGTGTTAGTCAAGTAGAACTTTTATAGAACTAGAACTGTATTATTTTTTTGGTGCGTTAGTCAAGTAGAATTCTACTAGAATTAGAATTGGGATAATTAATCATAATTATCCCACTAATTATACTACCTATATATATAACCATAAGTTCTCCTCTCTCAAATTATCCTACAAATTGAAAAGAAAACAATTGGGAAAAAAGTGAAATACCTAGAACAGCGCTTCCGCCTCCCTTTTGTTCCGCCTCTTTTCGGAGAACAGCACTTCATCTCCTCCAACTTTGTATCTCGGCTTTGCATCTCCTCCGGCTTCATCAACTTTGAAGAACAACGCTTCATTGTCTCGGCTTCATCAACCTCTCCGGCGCTATCCACGAACTCAGGTATTCTTTGTATGAAAGTTTGCCGTACTTGTTTCATGATTGCAAGTACTAACTTATATATGAGAACAAATATACGTCTGTGCAAGTTGCATAATTTTGGTTCCCTGATTGTTTGCTTTGTTTTTCTATGTCTCGAAACTGTGAGCCTCTTTGTTGTTGTGGGCGAAGATGAGGATAAATAATGGTTTTTTATTGTTGTAGCAAAAATTAATCTATGTTTGATCATATATTAGTTCTGTGTACATATATTGATCATATATTAGTTTCTAAATATATGATGAAACTTTTATCCATGATACTGCTTAAAACTTTATATGATTTGGAGTCGGATGGATAAAATTTTATGTGATTGGCCCGATTTCATGATTGCAAGTACTATTGTAGGTAATTAAGTGAAACTAATATATGATTTTGATAAGATTAATTTCTATGAAATTAGAATTTATGTTAGATTAAAAAATCGATCCCTTTTTCTAATTAGAACTTGATAGGCAAGCTTTTATGATTAGGGTTTATATGAAATTAGGGTTTATGTTACAATCGACAAAAAATTCAGGGTTAATAATATTTTTTAAATTAATTTTGTAAGGTTTTCTAGGGTTAATAATAGTTAATTTCTAATGATGAAGCAGTTATCATTTTTCTTTCGAACAAATTTTCACTGTAGACCCAAACGGAATTTTAATTACCAAAATCGACCGATTTTTTTTAATTACCAAAATCGACCCGTTTTATGCCACGTAGGCTTAATCCAGTTTCCTAATTAGTCGGGGTTGCCAACCCCGACTGTTTAGGAGCTGTTAAACCCCAATTAGAAGCCTTAAAACCTGATTTAACAACTCCTAAACAGTCGGGACTGTTAGTAGAGGAATTGTTTAAAAATAAAATTGATCACCATTAGCTAGTTCTAATGACATAGAACAACTCAGATATCTTTGGTTAGAGGTTGTCTGAAAACCATGAAGTTCTAACTATCTATTAGTCGTGTAGGTTTCTTTATGAGCCCATGTCAACCATAGCTTAGAACACTGATCACTATTAGCTAGTGCTAATGACATAGAACAAGTCATTTCATAAGAAAAAATAAAACTCATCATACAGCACTCTATTTACATAGAGTTAGAAACGGAAACCTTTGATAGATACAATTCTATTTTTAGTGATTCTCATATTAAGAAGGGTTGTTAGTCAGAAAGCTGTTCTTTTCTTAACAAATAAATTTGTGGTTACATCAAATATATGTGGCTTTTGTGTCCAATCCTTCAAATCTCATGCCGGATCAAGTGGGGTTTTGATTTCAGGTCTGAAATTTAATGCTTACATACTTTCAGATTGAATAGCTAAGACAACATATTTAACACACAGAAAGAGACTAAATTGCTAGATTATTAATCAGGGTGCAGAATGTGAAGATCCTGCTTATGACTTCAATTATTGCTTATGGAGCACATGGTAGAGGGGGAAAATAAGAGAAGTAAATTTGATGCAATGGTCCCAAGTTTCTTCGAGTAATTTGCTAAATAATTGTTCTACTGCACGCAGAGATTTTGAACTAGAATTTATTGTTTGATTTAGTGCTTTTTTTTGGTTGGGTATGTGGAAAAAGACAATTTATCCTGTACAATTTTATTTGCATTTTCATTGTATATTTTGATGTACGTAGTTCATATTGGTGGCCTAGTTCATAGTGGGGTTTTGATGTGCGTAGTTCATATTGTAGGAGTTGAAGCCTAATAACCCGAAAATCTTCATCTGTGTTCACATTATTATTATATATGTGCTTGTTCTTTTTATATTAGATGCATTTATATTTTAATCTGATTCCATATTTGAGATTATGAAAAGTTATTTTTGAATTTGTTATAGGATGGACATAAGATCACAGAGTCAAAATCAAGAAGAAATATTTCGAGGTCAAGAAAGTGAGGGACAGAAAAAAGCAAGGATGGATTACATGATATGGACTGAAGCAGAGGCTAATGAATTGCTTAGACTGTTAGTAGAGGAAGTTAAGAATGGAAATAAACAAGCAAATGGCAGTTTTAAAAAGCATGTGATTATGAGGAATGTGATACCCCCTCTGGTTGAAAAATTTGGAAAAGATTTTAGATATAATCATGTAATGAACAAGATAAAGCAATGGAAGAGAAAGATTGCACCTGTTGAGATCCTGATGAAAAATAACTCTGGTTTTGGTTGGGACCCTAGCACACAGAAATTTACTTGTCCCGACGAAGTGTGGAATGGCATTTTAGAGGTTGGTTTATGTCATATTATTTCATATATATATGTATATATGAGAAATATGTGTATGCTTGGTACCAAGCACAAAAAGTGTGCTTGGTAGTGAGTTGTCACATCTCCCTCCACTCATTCAAATGTGGAACCATATTTACATGGGTAATGTGTGGATGGGGATGTGACACATCACTACCAAGCACAAAATTTGTGCTTTGTACCAAGCATACCCATCTCTTTCTCTCTCTCTCTCTCTCTCTCTCTCTCTCTCTCTATATATATATATATATATATATTAATTTGAACATAATATTAATTATTTTCATATGTCATGTTTTAGGCACGTCCAAATACCCCAAATCTCAAGGATAAACTTTTTGAGAATTTTGAGGATATACTTATGGTATGCGGAGACCATGGTGCTTTTGGCAGAGGAGCTATAGGTTTAGGTCCTGATGGCTTGGATGAAGCACGCTTAGAGGAAGTGGTTGGGGAGGGCATACTTGGTGCTGATGCTGAGATAGAATCTCCAGATGGAGGAAATGCTACTGTAGATATGCAACATGCTACCACCGTTCTCACTGATAGTGTGCCATTATCTGGTTCTGGACCATCCACTCTGAATAATGGTAAACGAAGGCGTAGGTCAATTGGTACTGCAGGCACATCCTCTGCATCTTCCCAGTTATCATTGCAAGAGGTAGGAGAGGGAGTTGTTACTGTAGGTAAAGCTTTTCATGAGTTAGTTGATGAGTTGAGGAAGATAAGAAAAGGTCGGAATAAAGAATGGGTTGATGCTGTTATGTCTACTTCTGAATTGACTAATCCACAAAAATGGAATATCCTCAGTGACAATATCTCACAGGACATGAAGGATGCATTTATTGACATGGATGCAAAAGACCGCTATGAGTTTCTACATTTTAGGTTGACTGGTGAGATAATGAATGATGATAATGATGGGACTCAAGCCAATTCTAATCCAAATGGTGAACATTATGATTCTGATTTCTTTGAAGATGTTTAGAGGCGATAATTTATAAGTTTAGGATCTTTCTATGTTTTTTAAGATTTGTTATGGTGTTAGGATTATGAGGAATTTCATATTGTCAAAATATTTTTTATTGAATAGGTGGAACTTGGGATAATGTCATGTTTTTTTTTTGAGATTTGGAAAGTATTTTTAGGATCAATCTTATTTGAATTTGTCAAAACTATTTATTTTTAGGATGTGCTATGCTTTTGTTTTTTTGTTTATATTATGTTCTTATGTTATTTGACTTGTCAGCTATCTTAGTTTGGTGCATTTAATGGATAAAATTTCTATAAGTATCATCCCAACAAATGATTCTTGTATGTTGTGTAGATGAGAGTAGTGCAATTTTATAGTTTGGTGATTAACGATTAGCATATAGGTCAATATTTTTTAATTGATTGCTACATTGTGATCGGTCCCATTGTGTGCTAATAATAGAATGCTTTATTTATTTCCTATGCACATAAGTTTCAAGTAAAGTGATTATATTTCATTGGTTATATTATTTAATAGGATGGAGGAAGATCAAAATTTGCCCATTTTATATTTTCATCATGAAGACTTCGATGATAATCTTTTGATTCGCATAATCGAATTAGCTGCTGAGGCTGCAGATCTGATCACAAAGATATCAGCACTTTTATCACAGGAGTTCATAGCAAATACGCTTAATTTTCGAAGTCCTCGACGTGGTATTACAGATCTTGGTCTCACATACTTACAGTCCAAGATGGATAATCATCCACAAGATTTTCGTAGAATTTACCGCATGTACCCAGATTGCTTCATGAAGTTACGCAATATCTTGAGAGAGCGGGGTCATATACAAGACACATACCACATTAGTGTTGAGGAGATGATTGCTATTTTTCTTCTCACGGTTAGTCAGAATCAACAATACTCTGTTGCAACTGATCGATTTGATCGTTCAAAATGGACCATCAGTGTATGTTTCAATAAAGCATTACAGGCCTTGGTAACTTTAGCATCATGCTTGATGGTATCACCCCCTACTGATCCACCTGATAAGGTTAAATCAGAATCTCGCTTTTGGCCTTATTTCAAGGTAATTCTTATTGCTTTAGATTTTACACACACACAGACACACATGCGTGCGCGCCACACACACATCACTTGAGATCGTCTGACACATTGATTATTCAGGACTGTATCGGTGCAATAGATGGGACTCATATACCATGCATGGTGTATAACATAGATCAGACGCCCTATCGAAATAGACATGGTTTTCTCTCTCAGAACGTCTTGGCAGCTTGCACATTTGATCTCAAATTCATTTATGTCTTAGCTGGGTGGGAGGGTTCTGCTAATGATGCAAGAGTCTTGAAGGATGCAATGAGTAGACCTTATGGACTTCCACTTCCACAGAGTAATAATATTTTTTATAATATTTTTTCTATCAATTAAAGAATATTTTTTAGTTTTACAATTTTTTTCTCATTCATATTTATATTCTTGTTTGCAGATAAATTTTATCTAGTTGACTGCGGCTATCCAAATAGGCTATAATTTCTTGCTCCATACCGAGGTCAAAGGTACCATCTTTCAGAGTTCGGCCCAGCTAATAATCGACAACGACCACGAAATTCAAAAGAAGTTTTCAATCATCGGCATGCGTCTCTTAGAAATTGTGTCGAGCGCATCTTTGGAGTTTTTAAGTCAAGGTTCACTATTTTCAAGAGCCAACCTCCAGGTTTTCCATATGCCACACAAATAAAGATGTTCGTTGCATGCGTCGGATTGCATAACTTTTTAAGATTGGAGAATACAAATGATGACTTCGACATTTATGATCTTTCACTAGAAGCTCCACGAAATATTACTGATGCGGATGATGACTCTGATGAAGAAGATGAGTTACAGACTCAACAGACTCAACGAGCAGCTGCAGGAGCTTGGAGAAATTCTATGGCAGAGGCCATGTGGGATGATGGAAGTCGAGTCACTCTAGGGATTTAGATTTTTATTTAGTTGTAAAATATTTTATTATTTGAGATGAATAGTGATGTTTTATTACATTATATTTTATAGTTATTACTAGACTAATCAATTGCTTATCAATCTTATATTTATTTTAATATACAATTATTAACAATAATAATTTATACCCACCATTACTCTACCAAATTATCCTACCAAATTATCACACTTCATAAAATTATCCACCATTATCCCACTAAATTATCATATCAAATTATCCCACTTCAAGAATTATCCATCATTGTTCCACTAAATTATCCCAGTGTCAAAAAATTATCCCACTTTAGCAATTATCCCAGTTCTACTTAAAAAGTTCAATGTGACTAACCCCCCTTAAGGAATTGGAGCGTGGCAGATACTTGAGTCACGAGACCAATCTATAAAATTAATGCGTCAATGACTCGTATTCATAGAATTTTTGGCATATTCTCAGCCATCAACGGGTTTGATGAGCCTTTACCGACTACCGTTTGAGTCGGGCTAGCATGCGGATTGTTTAAGTCCGTTCCGCATGTGACGTTGAGCTAAAAGAGTTAACCCTTTTAGTACTACGATATTGAATACGTAGACTTCGTCTTTCTCCTGTGAAAAGACTAAACAGCAACGTGTATGAGACGTTGACTTAGGATTTTTGGCAAATCCTCAGCCTTCAACGGATTTGACGTGCTCTTACCGACTACCGTTTGAATCGGGCTTACATGCGGATTGTTTTAATCCGTTCCGCACGTGACGTTGTGCTAAAGGAATGAACTCCTTTAGACTTTGTGCTATGATGTTGAATACATAGACTTTACCATTTGTTATGGGAATAGGCTACCCGGCGACGCGTGTTAGGCGTTGACTTTAGGATTTTTGGCTAACCCCCAGCCTTAAACGGATTTGATTAGCCTTTACCGACTACCGTTTGAGTCGGGCTAGCATGCGGATTGTCTAAATCCGTTCCGCATGTGACGTTGTGCTAACGGAATGAACTCCCTTAGACTCTTTGCTACGACTTTGAATACGTAGACTTCGCCATTGTCATGAGAATAGGCTACCCAGCAACGTGTATTAGACGCTGACTTATCCTTACTTAGGTTTCAGGATGAAATTCCCCATGCGTGTAAGGCATGGATTTTGGTGTTATTAATAACAACCTGCCACAATGTTGAATATGTGGGCGATTGTTCTTTTTAACGGTTAAGAACCAACCGGCGGCGCGTGTTAGGCGCGGACTTATCCTTGCTTAGGTTTCAGGATAAAATACCCCAGAATCAAACTCTGGTGTTTTTTTCTACGGAGAAAGACTAAACCGGCAGCGCGTGTTAGGCGCAGACTTATCCTTACTTAGGTTTCAGGATAAGATACCCCAGAATCGAACTCTGGTATCTTTTTCTACGGAGAAACACTAAACCGGTAGCGCGTGTTAGGCGCAGACTTATCCTTACTTAGGTTTCAGGATAATATACCCCAGAATCGAACTCTGGTGTCTTCTTCTACGGAGAAAGACTAAACCGGCAGCGCGTGTTAGGCGCAGACTTATCCCTGCTTAGGATTCGGGATAAACTTCCTAGGATGAATCCTAAATTCTGGGAAAAAGATTGGTGTTGGAAGGAAAGAATTTTATATTCTATTTTCCGATCTTCTTTTAGGGTGAAGACGAAACCGAAAACAAGGAAGGAAGAATTTTATATTCTATTCCCAGTTGGAAAGGAGACTTGAGGTGGGATCTCCACCCCCAGAATCCGGAAAGGTGAAACTAAGAGTGGGATCTCCACTCCGAGAATCGAAAAGATTCGGATAACCCTAACTGTCGGAAGGTTTGATTACCGAACTAAAGATGAAGCTCTCGTTTATCAAGAGTGAATCGTGGTTTTGGTCCTAACTGTAGGAATGTTTGACCAAGCGCGAGTTTGAGATGACCCTAACTGTAGGAAGGTTTGATCACTCGATTTGAAAGTGGACCTCTCGTTCATTGGAGGAATCGAGAGGGGATTTTGGTTGTGGTCCTAACTGTAGGAAGGTTTGACCAAGTGGGAAGTTTAAAACGATCCTAACTATAAGAAGGTTTGATCGCTCGATTTGTGGGCCTCTCGTTCATTGGAGGAATCGAGAGGGGATTTTGGTTGTGGTCCTAAGGTTTGACCAGATAAACGGTGGGTTTAGTGTTCATCATCTAATTTGTAATGATCGGGTTATCCCTAAGAATATTACCTTTAACATTCTTCCGGGAACTTCCCGTTACATGAATTATCCACCCTCAGTTTTCTTTGCAAAACTGGGTGTATCATTGCATCAGCTGCATGATCGGGTTATCCTTAAGAATACCACGCATGGTACTCTCCAGGAACTTCCCGTGGAAGAAAGGAAATAGTTTAGACTCATATACCTATTGGAGTATCAGGGAGCAGTTTAACCTCTTATACTGGCCGGAGGATTAAGAAGCAGTTTATACTCATATACTCTTCGGAGTGTTAAGAAGCAGTTTATACTCTTATACTTGTCGGAGTCTTCATTCGACTTAATTGAGCGATATAACGCCGGCTTCAACCAAGGTTTGGATGATATTCTTGAGAGTAAAGCAGGCCTTGGTGGGATGAAGGATCCTCCTGTGATACGCGCAGTACTTCGGATCCGCAGTATTGTCAGCTTCCTCCTGATTGACGATAGGTGGTAGCTTGATCTTGTTGTTTTTAAGGAGGGATTCGAAGATGGTTGGAACGTCTTCGTCCTTGAAGGAGTACTCTTTTTGGAGCCTCTGATCCGAAGTCTTCTGCTGTCTCCGGGGCTGCTGTTGTGACGTTTGATTAGCATCAACAGCCGTTGCAGGCGCCTTGCCCTTACCACGAGAGGCGAAGTTCGAGTTCGGAGGATTCGTCGTCGATTGGCTCCTCTCGGCCTTCTTCCTTCGGAGGAAGCGTTCGGCTTGTTCACCGCGCACCTTCAAGTCTTTCCAAGTGTTGGACGGTGCTATCCCCATTGCTTCCAACACGTCCAACGCGAGGTTGTTATGGGAAGTCTGGAGAATGAACTCCTCAGTGATCGGGTCCCGACAGTTCATCGCAATGTTCCGGAACCTTTTGACGAAGGTGTCGACTAATTCACCGTCTTTCTGTTTCTCGTCGAGCAACGACCCGATGGATATCTCGGTGTCGTCATCGAAGAAGTTGGTGAAGAATTTAGTCTCCATGTCGCCCTAGCTATTCACGCTCCCGGGCTTGAGGCGGCTATACCAATCGAAGGTGGCTCCGCGAAGAGTGCCAACGAAGGACCGTACCATCAGAGGCTCATTACCCGAGATAACCCCCAGATGTGATTTGAAGTAAATCAAATGCTGAGTGGGTGAACCCTTCCCGTCAAATAGCGTGAAGTTAATTAGATTGAACTTCGCCGGATACGGGATTGATTCCCATTCTCTTGGGTATGGACAAGGAATGCCCGTTTTCTTCACCTCTTGAGCAGAAATCAGCGTATTGATCTTGCTCTCGAGGTTTTTAATTTTCAAGCTTTCTCCTGTGTCTTCGCTAGCATTCTTCTGAAGTGGAAGCGTGGTGTTGTGACTAACTTCCTCATTGCCACCCCCTGCATTAACGGGAGGGTTATTAGCATTGCGAGTTTCCTCCGCATCCGTATGCTCAACTTTCTGAACAACCTGATTACGGCGGGTTGGTTCGCCTCGCTGGTTCGTCAGTGCCTGGATTTGTTGCTCATGCATTTCTCTCATACTCTGCATGGCCATCTGCATTTCGAACCTGAAGCTCTCCTGTTGTTTGGCCATGGCATCTTCGAGCATTTTGGCCACTTGTTCCGTGCTTATCATGAATGATTCGCGGGGTTGTCCTTCACTGGATACGGTGTTATCAGATGCAAATGCCGAGCCAGCATCTGATTCTTCATCTTCCGAAGGTAATCTTGTACGAACCCTACCATACGTTCCACGAATAATAGCTCCGGACTGCAGACGAGTTACACAACGGGGCACCTCTGGAATCGCCTTGGGGTTGTCCTGAGCCGATGTTCCCTTGCTGGTCATATTGGCGGTGACCCTTAGAAATTCTCCATCGCCGACCACCGTTCTTCTTCGCCGGAAACGCCTATGCTTTGGTTTTGGCGTTTCGATGCTAAGCCTTTCAAACACTGAGACTCTTTCGGGGATTGCCTTAATGCAGTTGTACTCAGACAGTACCGCCCGAATGAGCTTTGAACAAGGGCACTGAGTTTCTAGCCTTCGAGGACTTCTCTTTCTGGCTTTGCTCGTACCCCCAACACTATAGTACAACTCGTCCGTTTGAAAGTCGGAGCAACCTATCGTGTGTTGGCACGATTTCCCAGGTATAACGTCCTCATCATCAGACGAGAATGTTTCCTTCTGAGGGCGAATTGCCTTCTTCGGGCTTTCGAGAGTCACGCGCCTCGAAACGTGCCTTTGTGGGCGTGAATCTTCAGCGGGCTCATGGACTTCAATGCGCAGAGTAGTGCGCTTGGGTGCCATGACTTCTTTGTCATGTTGAGGGTTGCGGCGACCCCCAGCATGTTGAATCATTTGGGGCTTCTTCATTGGGCCCAAACGTTCCTGAATTGGAACTTTGCATCGTTCATCGGGAAGTGGGCCGAGGCGCTCCAAAACTGACTTCTTTCTCCGGGATGATTCTGCGTGACCTCCTGGAGTAGCCGCGGGAATTGTCGGCGACTTTGTTTGGTTCGCCGGAGGTTGAACCTGCTTCGAAGGCTGCAAAGGTTGCTCTTTGGCCTGAATCGCCACTTCGGACTTCGACCTCCAGACTTTGCGGGTTGGTGGCGGCTTCTTTGTCACCTCCTTCTGAAGCTTTCAACGGGCTTCTTCAGCTCGAGCCCGTGCCTGCGCTGATAATGCGCGGCGCTTGCGAATGCGCTCCTCCAGCGTTGAACGGTTCCGTTTGACGCGAACCCATTCCATTGTTGGCGGCTTGGAGGAACCACCGTTCATCAGTTATTGAGGCTTTTTGCCTCTCTTGTTCTTCAGATCCGCATTGTAACGGATCCCATCAACTGACTCCATGGCCTTTGCGAATTGTTTCGCAAGGCGTTGACGCTGCCTTTGGCGGGCTCTCTTCGAGAGAGTCACCACTCCCTCTGCGACGGAAGGATTGGCCAGAGCAGATCTGATCTGGTTGGGATTTGGAGGGATCTCACCCGATGCAGCTTTGGCATCAAACGAGGCGAGATCTTCGTTGGTCTTTTCGACATCTTCATACCAACGAGCCTTTCTCCTGGAGGAGAATTTCTTGGACTTACGGGGGGAGGTAGATCCGGACGATGACGACAAGTACGCCTCGAACTTTTGCTGGTCGAACTCGTATTCGACCTCCTCCACAATCGGGATTAGGATCCGCGGCTGCGACGTTTCGATCTCGACAGCGAGATCGTCGGCTCCCACTGTGGTCGCCAGATTGTTTGCAGGAAAAATCGAATCTTTCTTCATTGATGTCATTGCACTCTCGGTAATAGTTTATCGATTACAAAGATCCGGTCTTTTTATAAGATCCGGTTACAATGAAAATCAAAGAAAAAAAAGATTACAACTTTCCTTATTTGTCGAACAAATCACGAGCTCCTGTTTTGCGGTCGCTCGCTTGCGTGGGTTCTTTTCCTGCGCCGGGGTTTATCCATTGACCACCGCGAGATCTAGATCCGGTCGGATCTACGTAGTACGACGGGTATTATTTTACCAAGGAAATAATAGTCGGTGGATTAATTCACCAAGGAACTAATCACCTAAATCTCGAGATCAAATGCCAAGCTTTGATCCGGAGTATGCCTGCGTAGATCTGAGATCCGGTCCTCTCGAACACCTGCCTTATTTGGCGTTGACGATCGCCGAGCACAAGATCTGGATGAGCAAGTCCTCGAAGTCCCAAAGCTTGAATCTTTTCTAAGTTCCGAGCCTTGAATCCAGCAGAGCTTCGCCTCCAAAAAATCCAACCTTTGAAAATGAACATAGCTCCTCCTATTTATAGGCTCTCAGATCTGTGCTTTGGCACAGATCTGGTCGGCCACCCATAGGTGGCCGACACGCCTAGCCACCTTGAGGTGGCTAGGCTGCCTAGCCACCTATAGGTGGCCGACACGCCTAGCCACCTATAGGTGGCCGACACGCCTAGCCACCTTGTGGTGGCTAGGTTTCGGCCGAGCCCCCTTAAGGCGCTGTTCGTTCTGTCGTTTTGGTCCGTTATTCGGTTCTGTAGTTGATCTATCCGGACTTGATTCATTGACTTGATTTGGCAGTAAATCCGGGTCCTGATTTGGCAGTAAATCCGTTTCTGAGTTCGAGTCTGAAACTGATCTTGATTCGATCGTGATTCGTCTGAGTCCGCTCTTGGTTGGATGACTCATTGATTCACCAAACCGTTAGCTTGATTCCGCACACGAGTGGATTCATTCCGTTGTTTACGTGCGGTTCGTCAGCCTCGTAGCTTCGTTAATCCGCTTCGTCACCTATCGCTTGGCTTCGGTGTTACGAACTAACGATCGTGTTTGCGTATGTCGCCTGATGATTGGTTCGACGTCGTCGAGCTGTGTGAAGGGACCTATAAGCAGTTTTATATGCCTACAGAAACTCCATTGAACAATTTAAATGTAGAGATTCCAGATCCTTCAGGTTTTAGCATACACATTCTTGATAGTACGTGGACTTTTTTACACAACTATAGGATACCACCTATAGTATCCTCCGGACTCACCCCACCTAAAAACAAATGGGTATCACATTTTAGCTATCAAAAGTGTCATAAGTAAGTTTTAATTAATTTTATATATGTTAAGTTTACTGCAGTATATGTTAATTCAATATATGTGCATGTACATGTTTGCTGATAAATGATAAATCCTATTTTTAGGAGGTATGTTGTTATCAAAACTGATAACAACAGTATGGACATAGAAGAGCTTCTATACTTGGTTCGTGATGGTCGGCTTGACGACCATGCAAGATTCTAAATTAACTAATTGAAGGGGCAGTATTTATGCTTAATGCTAATTTCCAGGTTCTTTACAGATGGAAGAAGCGTAATTGGATAGACTTCAGAAAGAAGTATCAGACAAAAAAATATGGCATTGTGTCAGTGTTCTTTTGTGTAAGTAGTTCTGATCTTTTTGTGTAATTATTTTTGTTATGTTAAGTGTTGATGGTTATGATCACACAGTCAGTCGGATCCTGGATAGGATCAGTTCCGTTCAGGCCCTCACCGGGATGAGGTAGAGGAGATTGATGAAGAGATTGCTTCCTTCTTCGACTTTACGTCTACTTCTTGAATTGGGTAGCTAAAAAATCTACACAAGTAGAAGCTTGTGAGAGGGTGGGGACCGGTTCCCCCGTGGTTCCTCCGACGATTAATATACTACAAATTAGATGTAACGTACCACGTTTTAGACTTAACATATAACGACTTGCAGTTAACATGCTACAAATTAGAGTTAGCATACAACGTTTTGGACTTAACATGTAACGACTTACAGTTAACGTACTAGAAATTAGAGTTAACATACAATGTTTTGGACTTAACATCTTCTCACTTGCAGTTAACATACTAGAAATTAGAATTAACATATAACACATTGGACTTAACATGTTCTCACTTGCAATTAACATACTAGAAGTTAGACGTAACATATAATCAATTACACTTAACATTCTACCTTGGACTTAACATATTATTCAACCTAAATAACTTAACATAAAAGCTCTTAGACTTAAGTTCCAACTAATTAGACTTAACATCATATAGTGAACTTAACATCAAAAAATTCGATAACTTACGGGTCTTGTGGAACTTGCTCGTTGTTATGGAAAGTCAAATCTTCTATTTCTAGAAAAGCTTTCATGTGAGTCTCTTTTAACCCAATATTGCAGCCATGCTCCACCATAGACACAGATCATCTTCGTTCTCAATAGGAAAATTAAAGTTGTCGTTTGTTTCATCTTTGTATGCCAACGATAAAGAACTGTATAGAAATTTTTACCTCTCTGACACATCAAATTTCAGTTTCATCATGGTGATTGAAGAGTTAATCTCTAAGAAAACTGCTTTATCAACTGAGGAGACGATGCAGATGATAGCCTTCTCAGCCATTAATGAAGGGAATGTAGAAGAAGTAATAGATAGAATTTTAGGACAAGAAGAGTACTGAAGAGCAAAAACCCTAAACAATAAAATAGAGAGCCATTGTTCATGATAGAGAAAAATGGGTGGAATTTCCCTCCAATTCCTCCATCAGGATCGCCATTAATGGGATACGACTTTCGCTCATGAATAGTCTTGATGGGGCGCTGCGTCTGGGGAAGAAGGAGAATGACAATTTAGCGTTTATTACAAAATACAATACATTTACTCTATATGGTTGACATGGAGGGACCCGGACACATTAAATGCAGTTTTTTTTTTGGGTCTGATCCGCAATGAAAAAAGATGGATGGGTCAGGTCACATGAGGTTATTATAATTGGGGTATTGACACAATTTTCCCTAATATCAACATTTGATGTCAATTTGATATTATTTTGTATATACAAAAAATAACTAAATTGCTATATTAAGTGGTAGAAAAATAACAAGATTGATATTAATTTTGATATTAATACTATAATATCGCAAGCGAAAGAAAAAAATATCATGTGAAAAAAAGGGTTCTCTGAAAAATACCGATTTGGTAATTTAGCCGATGATTAACCATCACGTTCTTTTGTCCTTGTTTTTACCTGACATTAGACTAATGCAACTTGTATTATTTAGACTTTCAGATAATAAAACATACTTTGTCTCCTTTTTTTTATCTGAGCTGATTAGCATCACTTTTTTTGGCCAGACAGAGACAATTTATTATTTTATTTTTAATATAATAAAAACTTCTATAAAAAAGGGTTACTTTCACAAAATCCTTCTAAACTTTGTTTACCTTTGTAGGCTGTCTAAAAAATCACAATGGATAGCTGATCCCTGTCAAG
>BQKN01035726.1:0-12141 GCA_022839385.1 Asparagus kiusianus
TTGTGATCTAATCTCTTGTTGTGCACCTTGCGCACCGGAGGTGCTGCCGAAATTTCCGCTGCGCACAACATCGTCCCCATTCGTTTTGAGATTTGAAAACAAAAAAGAGTTGATTCCACCTAAGAAAAGCATCGTACTAATCCTATCAAAAAATCAAAGGATTTAGAGAAGAAATTATACTCTCACATGTTAAAAATTACTATAAAATATTAAAATATTAGGAACATGTACCACAAAATTGTCAAAAAGTCTTGAGAAACAAACAAGCTTTTATGAGTTTTCTTTTCAAAATCAATTTTCTACTACACTATGTTAACAAGCAAACAAAAAGTTTGAAAAGACTTGGATTTCATGGATTCATGACATTGTCATAAATTCAAAATGCAAATCTAAGAACCACAGCCTCTTAAAATATTTTTTTAAGTTTGTGTGTCCCATCAACTACAAAACCTCTTCCGAATTCTTTCTGTGAGGCAGACTTCTAACCGCTCGACCCCTTTAATGCGGCAATGTCTTGTCACCCTTAGATTCAATTTCACAATTGGAGAGACAAACTTGTTTTGACCTCTAGAGATTTTATTTCTTGACAAGCCCAGACATGGCTTCCCACCATTTGAATATAATCCTTGTATAATCCCACTAACCAAGTAGCCCCTTAATCTCAACCTTATAATCCCAAAACAGCTCAACTACCTAATTCATCTCTCGTGCGTCCCACATAAGATTTTTTTTCAATTGTGATTTCTCAATCACGTAATACACTAGCACTGACTGTGTACGATCGTGCAAATAGCGATCATCCTCTACTCACGAATCTTCCTTAGAATAAAATCATTGAAAGACAAGTTGTAGTTGAGGGCTTGGAAGAATAAGCTGATCTATAATATAAAGACCATTTCTTTTATGATCTATCCTAATCTATTTTCTTATGTGAAGGTCTTGCATAGAACAAGATGTGAAATTGAATGAGACAACATATTTCGTGGTGGATATTTCAAGCAAAGATAAAATATTCAATGTAGGCTTTGGAACATGAAGCACACTAGGGACAGAAAATGGATGAGGCAAATTAAGAGGCACATTGTATGTAATAGATAATGGTGTGCGAATAGTAGTATGAACTGTAGTTGATGGTGATACATGAGAGGTGGAGACTAAATATGATGAATTAACAGTCAAGTGATAAGTTGCACCAGAATTCAAAATCCATCTTTAAGGAGATTTACCTAAGGATGTAGCAAAAGTAGATGCGGTAGGGATAATTTCATATGATTTACCACTATTGTTTGACTGAACTAGTTTTGAAAATTGAAAGAAACGATCCTGATGATCAGTTGAAGCTTCTTGTTCGGAAATAGATAATGAGGAACACGCAAAAATAGCTCATATGGAAGCATTAGGGCAACGTTGGTTTAGACATCTAGTACAGCTCTCCTCAGCATGCTCCAAAGCAGTTATTCAATATTCTTTAGTTTAATGAGTTTTTTTTCTTGTGAACGTGACACAAATTTGACTTTGAACTCCATGGAGTGGAATTTGATGGCTGACAAAATTGCCTAATAGTAGCAAGAACAGAACTCTGAGATAGTTGTTGAGATAAAGAGCGAAGTCTTGTCTCTTCAGCAAGAAACTTTATAGAGCAAAGTCTCGTCTCTTTAGTAAAAACTTCTGTAATAGCATTACTCAGGGTGGTACATATTATATGATGAATCAATTGTCTAAGGAGAGATTCACATTCAAGACAAAGTTGCATGAGAATTGAAATAGATGTCATCGGTCGGTCCAAATATGAATTGAAACTTTTGGCTAATTTTGGATTTATTTTAAAATGATCTTACCCCATTTGAGAAGCTTTATGAAAAACAACATGATTATTCTGCACTTCGTACTTTCGATCGCACCTGGTTTGTTCATTTTTTCACTCATGAGCTATAACCTATAAATTTTGGCCATATTTATTTATTTTGACCCTTTGAAAATAATTTCATAAAGTCTAAAATTCATAATTTCATGAGCTATAACCCATGATTTTTTGTTAGTTTTAGTCATTTTGGCTCATTAGTAAATAATTTCATGAGAATCTAAAATTCATAATTTCATGAGCAATAACCCACAAATTTTGGTGATTTTCAGTCATTTCAACCCATAAAAAATAATTTTACAGAGTCCAAAATACATGATTTCATGATGTATAACTCGAATTTTTTTATCATTTTTAGTTATTCCGCCCCATTGGTAAATAATTTTATAGTGGTCAAAATTCCTAACTTTATGAGCATGAGCTATAACCCACGATTTTTTGCTATTTTTAGTCTAACAAACTCACTTCACGGTCAGTTATGTGTGTTTTTCTCTAGTGTAGTGCTAATCACAAAGGTTATCATTTCTATGATCCTAAAACGCAAATACTACGTATCACTTATCATGTTACCTTCAATGAGCATCTCCCATATTGTGCCCTACTAAAAGCACCATTTTCATTCCATCATCTATACCAGAGTCTCTCATTTTCGTTGATCCTGATCCTACGATCCTCCACCAAGCAAATCACATGATCTTGTTAGTCTTAATCCTCCATTTCAGTATGATAGTGTAACTCTTGATCCTCTATCTCAGAAAGCTGAAGCTCATGTCCCTACTACAGAGACTATCAATGCTGATTTACATGCAACTTGTTTCCAAAGATCCTTCTCTAAACTGTTGTGTGAAAAAATATGTGTGTTGCAAGTGCACAACCAAGATATACTATAGAAAAATATAGAATAACAAGAAGAGCGTCTTCTAAATTTTTTAAATTAGAATTTTTCTTTTTTAAAGTTATTTAAAATGAAGTTTTTTATGAAATATGTTAAGAAAGGAGTTTTGGATTTTTGATAAAGAAAAGAAAATAGAACTAGAAAGAGGGAGAGCGGAGAAAATAGAAATGCAAATAAGAAAAGAGAAAATAAAAACTAAAATAAAAGAAATAAAATGAAAAATAAGAGAAAAAGAGAAAAAAATGGAGAGGTAAAAGAACCAGGAAGAAAATTCAGAAACTAAAAGAATTAGGAAAAAAGAAACGGTGAAAACTAACAAAATTAGAGACTAAAAGAGAGAAAGAGCAAGAGAATTAAACTAGGAAATTAGTACATATTTTACTAGATAACTATTTATTAAATTAGAAATTGCTCTCTTTTTTATTTATTTTTAGAATTAAAAATCATAATATATCAATCTAATTAAAGAGAACATGGATTATCGAGATAAATTCTAAAATTAAAATTAAAATTTATGCATAGGTAATGAATTAAAAATAATAATTAGAATACTAATATGTATAGATTATCAAACCACTTAAGAAAAGTATAACATATCAAATTAGAATATTTAATCAAATATTTACTTTGATTGATTAATCTCTACATAAATAATTAATGCATAAAGGAGAACAATTCTAATTCTAATAAATAAGTTATACTGGTTACCCCTTATCCGAATTATCATAAAAAAATTAGCCACACATTTTATTAAATATTTGATTATGAGTAATGTTAAAGTAAGAGAGAGAGAGTCTTGGGTTAAATTTCCCTTGAGGTTAATATTGAGTGTACACATATATTTATACAAGTAGAGGAGGGCGGGGTGTGTTCTCACAACTTATGTAGGACTAAAACCCACTATAATACACTATTATCAATAGCCCCCCTCAAACTCATGTTGTATCAAACAAAGTGAGTTTACGTACAAGAAAGTGGAACCGATAAATAGGTATGGCCTTTGTGATGAAATCTACAAGCTCGTCAGCGGATGAGACATGAGGAAGTAGAATTGTCTTGTCCTTAATAACTTGTTGACGGAAAAAATGAGCGTCAATCTCAATATGTTTGTTCCACTCATGAAATACTGGATTATTAGCAATCTGGATGACACTCTTATTATCATAGTAAAGATGAGTAGGAGTCGTAATAGAAATACCGAAATTACTAAGAAGACGACGAAGATGAATAATCTCTTTAGCTGTTGTGGACAATGCACAATACTCTGCCTCGGTATTGGAAAGAGCAATAACATCTTGTTTCTTACTCCATCAGAAAGTTAGAGAATCACCAAATATATAATAACCTATGGCAGACTTCCTGATAGTGGGATCACCAGCCCAATCAGCATCAGAATATGCACAAAACTCTAACTTGGATGTAGCAGGAAACAGAAGAGAGCGAGTGCTAGTACCTCGGAGATACCGAATAATCTGTAATAAGGCAGCATAGTGTACAGAACATGGGGTATTAATAAATTGATTAACAATGCTAACAGCATGAGAGATATCTAGTCGAGAGATACACAGATAGACCAATTGGCCAACAAGATGTCGCTATCTGGTAGGATCAGATAAAGGCTCACCATCAGTAGAGCAAAGTTTGACATTTTGTTGGAGTGGAGTATCAACAATTTCATCATCAGTTAGCTCAGATCAATCTAGAATATCCAAGAAATACTTCTGTTGAGACGGTAGTACACCCTACGGGCCTTGAGAAATTTCTAGACCAAGAAAATACCAAAGAGATCCAAGATCCTTTATGTAGAACTGTTATTGCAACTGAGTTTTGCATACTATATATCAACCACATGGTCACCTGTAATGATCATATCATCTACATAGATAAGTAACAAAACTCTGCCACGTGATGTAGTTCGAACAAACAGAGAAGCATATTAATGACTTTCCATAAAGCCCGCCTTGAGCACGACATCACTCAAACACTCAAACCAAGCGTGATGTGCATGCTTGAGATTATAAACAGTAAGACGAAGGAGACAAGCATGTCCCGTAGGAATATTGGACCCCGGAGGTGGTTACATATATACTGTCTCAGATAAAGAGTCATGGAGAAAAGCATTTTTGACATTCATCAAGTATAAAGGCCAACGATGAGCAGCAGCGACCGTAAGAAGAGTACGAACGGTAGGCATCTGAGCAACAGGAGCAAAGATCTCCTCATAATCAATACCTTATTGCTGAGTAAAACCTCAAGCCACTAAACGAGCTTTCTGATGTTCAATGGTGCCATTAAGAAGATATTTGACCTTATAAACTCATTTACTACCAACTAAAGAGATGTCAGGGGGACAAGGAACAACATCACAGGTATGTGTTTGCTAAAAGGCCTTAAATTCTTCAAGCATAACCTGTCGCCACTCTGGAAATTAAACGGCCTCTTGAAAGGACTTTGGCTCAATTGTAGTATGAATGGAAACAAGCAAATTATGAAAGATAGATGAATAGGACGTGACCGAAGCATACCGTGCAGGCATGACATGTGGGCATTTACCTCGACGAAGAGCAAGAAGAACCTCAGGCGGGGGAGATGCTGGCGCAGGTGCATGGAGGTTAATAGTATTTTCTAGAGTGAGTGTCGTGTCCACGGGATATAGATTAGATGGTGGAAGAGAAGGCTCGGGTGAGGGAGAGTCAACAAAAGGAGATGGAGAGATTTTAGAGAGATCTCGAAAGGAGAACTGAGGTAAAGAAGTGGTTGATGTAGCTGGCGGAGAACAACGATCAGTAGTATGGAGAAAATTGAAATCATCGAAAGCAGAATAAAATGGAGAATCTTCTTCGAACTGAACATGTCGAGATATATAAACTCAACGAGATGCGGGATCATAACAACGATAACCTCTATGTTCTTAACCAATTCCTAAATAGACACAAAGAATAGCTCTGGGAGACAATTTATCACGTTCGTAAGATGGCAGAAGAACAAAACAGTGACAACCAAAAACGCGGACCAGATCATAACGGGGAGGATGAGTATAAACACGACTATGAGGAGTAACACCGGAAAGAGAGCTAGATGGAGTAATATTAATGGCATGAGTAGCAGTGAGAATGGCCTCAGCCAGAAACGACGAGGAACAGAGTAAGAAATGAGCATGGATCAAGCGATATCGAGAATATGACGATGTTTGCGTTCAGCAAAACCATTTTTCTTATGAGTATAAGGACATGACTGTTGAAAGATAGTCCTATGAGAGGACATGATAGAGCACATGGTAGAGGATATGTACTCTTTGGTACAGTCGGAACAAAAAACTTTAATACGAGCTTGTCATTGAGTGAAGATCATCGCAGTGAATGCTTGATAAGCAGCAAGTACATCAGAGCAATTTTTAAGTACGTAGACCCATGTATAATGAGAGAAATCATCGATAAAACTAATATAATATAAGTAGCCAGATGAAGAAGGCAGAGAAGCTAGCCTCCAGATATCAGAATGGACCAAATCAAAAAAGGAAGTAGAAACATATGTACTGGTTAGAAATGGTAGAGCAGTGAATTTAGCCAATTTACAACCAGTACATGACTCAATATGAGAATGAGAGGTTACGGGACCAAGTACCCTGGACTGGATAAGACTTTATAGCCTTTTATGAGACACATGACCAAGTCTTCTATGCCACAAATCTACGAAAAGTAAGGTAGAGGATTTTTGACTTACAGAAGCAACAAGAGAACGTGGACGTATGGACTCTGGAAGGTGAAGATATTCTAGAAAATACAGTTTGTCTCTCCTCCAATTGGCCCCAACAATCTTGCCCATCTGTGAATCCTACACAATACAAGTATTAGAAGAAAATAAGACAAGTAGGCCATCCATACATAAGGAGCTAACAGAAATTAAATTCAAACACAAGTGAGGAGCCACATAGACAGGACCAAGAGTCAGACGACCAGATGCGTCAGTTTATGGGGTGATAGAGCCATATTGAGTGATAGAAAAAGGTTGTCCAGCAGCCGTGTAGATAGGGGAAGAGAAGAGGAAGTGAAGACAGAAGATAAGATGGAGGCATTACGAGTCATATAAAAGGAACAACCAGAGTCAAAAATCCAGAGATCATTCATACCAGAGACCAAAGGGTTAGCTGAGGAACCAACAAGACGCATGCCAGAGAGTTGTACAGTAGATGTAGAGGCTCTATGTTGAAGAGCATCAATTTGATAGCGAATATTAGAGAGTTATGCATCTGATGGAGAGGTGGTATGTTGAAGAGTCGCAATTTGACGGCTAATATTTGCAATAGCTTGAATAGCCTCAATTTGACGGCGAATATCAAAGAGTTTTGCAGCAGATGGAGAGGTGGTATGCTGAAGATCAAGCCACAAATTGATGACTAATATCTGCAATAGCTTGAATGATAGGGTCTAAAGTGGTAGATTGCATAATATTGACTGGTAATCCTGGTGCACTAGAGGATCAGGACTAAGGGGATCACTGACTACGGCCAGTTCCTGAGGAACGTAACTCAGGATAAAGCTGGAAACATGTCTCAAAGTGGTGCCCCTCCTTCTTGAAATAGGTGCAAAAGAACTTAGACCGAGCTTGAGAAGTAGGTGCCAGTAAAGAGGCCATAATAGCAGTAATTCAAAGTTCAAGATAATAATCTTTAAACGAAACCCGAATGTTTAAAGGAGAACCCGAAGATTAATGTAGAAACCCGAAGGTTAAAATGTAAGAACCCGAAGGTTAAATTTAAACCCAAAGGTTATACATGATTGTCAAATCTTAGAAAAAAAGAAGCAACCGACAACCAAGGTGGCTTGAAGATCGCCCGGATCTGATGCTCACGCCGGAGACCTACAACGGATTAATGTTAATGTTTAGACGTTGAGACGTCAAGATGGATTGAAACGGCGATGCTGTTACTAACCATGAAACAGTAATGCCATTTGTTTGAGGCTGAGAGACGGCTTGAAATAGCAATGTCGTTAATTAAGACCGAGAAATGATCTTGAATACGAGAACACGAAACACGTTAAGAGGCCACAAAGCAACAAGACCAAAAATCTGGCAGAGGAACGCAAAAAAGCGTTAAACGACTACAAAGCAGCAAGGCTAAGATTTGGCAAAAAAAACCCAGAAGCGTTAAAAAATTTTATTGGAAGAGAAATAATAATAACTCTAGCTCTGATACTATGTTAAAGTGAGAGAGAGAGAGAGAGAGAGAGAGAGAGAGAGAGAGAGAGAGTATTGGGTAAATTTCCCTTGAGTTAAATATTGAGTGTACACATATATTTATACAAGTAGAGGAGGATGAGGTGTGTTCTCATAACCAATGTGGGACTAAAACCCACTACAATACACTATTATCAACAAGTAAATATAAAATGCATGAATAAACACCCAAGAATTGAAGCTAAAAATTTAATAAAAAGCAAGAAAATAAACTGACTATCTAAGCATTAAAATAAATCTACTACTAAATTGAGCAAGAAAAATTAACTACACACAAAACCTATATAATCAAAACAAATCATGATTTAAATATTAAGTATTTCCTAAACATGTAATTCTGATTAAAAAGAAAATTTAAAAACTAAAAGAAACTTACATCACAATGGGTTAGCCCCTTATGTAAACCAAAGAAAAATCTTTAAGTCTTCATTAACACAAGAAAAGAAAAAGAAATTTAAAGAGGAAAAATATTTTTTATTTTTATTATAAAACTAAAATTTCATAATATTTAAAAGGTCTTCTCAAAGAGTAACCCTCATATCCTCTAAAAGAGGATTTACGAAAATTTTCACATCTTTCGCCATTGATTTACTAAAATGGTCATATGAGTTTTACAACTTCGATTTAACTCATAATTAATTCGTTGAATTCATAATTAAAAGAAAAAAATCTTAAATGGCTCTCAGCTAGATCAAACAAAACTATCATGTGTCCTTCAACTTGAAACACGTTACAACACCTCCAATGATGAGCTATTATGGTCATTTTTTCATCGATTTTTCTTAGGTTTTTCCTAGGCTTTTCCTAGGCATTGTTGAGCTTCAATTGGGTTTAAGGTTCTTCATTAGAGCTCTTATTTATTTTTTATTTTTTACAAAAAATAGGATAAAAGCATAATATTAATTATTTATTTACATGAAACTTATTTGAAATAGGAGTACAAAATGCAATAAAACATAATAATGAAATACCTCCACACTTAAAATTTGCTAGGCCTCTAGCAAAAAAAATGAGAAATAAAGAAAGATAAATTCTAACTCGCTTTCACAGAAATCACGGTTCTATTTATCATATACAACAAGGCTTTAAACCCCCATATTATACTAGAGGACGAGGTGTAGTCTCGTGAGAGTTTACAGTGAATATACCCATAAAATTCGATCAACTTACTAATCTAAAGAAATCAGTATAGATTTAATTCACTTGATATCTTTAAACAAACTAATTAGAGCTAGAATTTACACAATAAAATATTTTTATATAGAACTCTAAAGTAAACTTCTTAGAAAATATTTTCATTGCAATTATAAAACCAAGTTTAACTTAGAGACTTTATTTTAAAATTTTAAAAAGAACATGCTAACTCTTTACTCAATTAATTTCCTAGTCCCTTAATAACTTTTATTTGCCAAGTATTTATATGCGCGCACGCACGCGCACACACACAAATTTCTCTTTTCTTTTTATTGGAGATTTTTTTTCTACTTTATATGGCTTTCTAATGACCATGTAACGAGTTTTGGGTCAATGGATCCCAACTCAATTGGGCTTAGGTCATTAAGCATAGAGATACTCCTCAAGCTTCATTGCTCAGTCAACTTAGGCTTATTAGATAGAATCACTTTGAAATTTAAATAATTTTATTGGTGCCCATATTTCACTCTCTTCTTTTTTTTAATATATACCTTGGCATCTATTTGCATCAAAAAGGCTTGAGAAATTATTATCCACCCTAAGTTAAGCATGAAAAAATTTATTACTTCAAATAAAGTTCTAAATTAGATCTATAGTAAAGTATAACACTTTAAAATTTATTTCTTAAAAATTTATTCAAAGTTATCATAAAAAGGCTAACTTGAGTATAAAACTAACTAAGAACTGGAAAGTTTAAAAACTAATCAAGTAAACCAATTACTAATCAACTCTATCAAGTTGGCAAGTGACACTATTTTTTATTATATTTTATGGAAAATGAGATAAGCAAAGAAAAGGAAGAAAAATACCAAAAATTTTAAATAAAAAATAAAAGATAACTAATCCCTCTCCCACAACTAAATTTGCATTGTCCTCGATACAAACTAGAATAATGATGCATAATAAAAGATACGAGATGTAAAGCTTACATTCTACATAACTTCCCACCTTGTTGCTGAAAATCCTACATCGAATTTTAAAGAAGTTCAAAAGTACAAACTCTACGATGTCCTTGAGTTATGTTTGCACATTCTCCAAGGTCTTCAATAATTTCTGCAGCATTTGATGGCAAGTTGACGGAGGGTCATCTGTCAAATTAAACTTATTCTGCCTTTGTCTTGAGTTGAAATGGATTCACATAGTATCATGCTTTGATGCTGCTCAGCCGAAAAGTCAATGTCAGACTGGGACTTAGGTTCCACATGTCCAAAAGGTTATCCTAAATCTTTTAACAACTTCAACTCATCAGTTAAAATCTCTTCAAAACTAATATCCATCATGTCTAACCCCTCAAAAACTTAAACTCGCCAAAGAAAATGACATGGTGTATCATAAATTTTTTATTTTTTATTTTTTATTTTTTACTTTTATTTATTTATTGTTTATAAGAAAACCTAAAGAAAAATCTAAAAGATGAAAAAGTTCTTTTCAAAAAGCCTTAGAAAAAATGTAAAAGATTTTTGAGAAAGAAAAGGAAATCCTAACTAACAAAATAAAAGACAAAACACTCAATCAACCAATCCCAATTTGTAACCCTAAACTCCACTAGACTAGCTTCTAAATCCTAATCAAAGACTCCTTCAGGCCGTACCATATTCTAGTTCACTTAACTAGTTGATCAAGAGTAAGTTCAAAGGGGTCTCTTTTTGAGCGTGACTCAGGTGCCAATTACATAACATCTTTCTTGCGAAGTCTTTTGCCATCTAAACGCTTGCCTTGGACACTAACTAAATTAATTGAAGATCGAATTAGCTCTCCTCTCTTAGAATCTTTGTTTCCTAGTGAGCACATTTTCCCTCTGAGCTCAAGTCCCTAAGGCTCAATGCTTAACCCGATAACCTTTGATACGACTTCAATTAAAAAATTAGCTTAATGAGTTTGACATCTCAGATGCAAATTAACTTTGGGCTTATAATGACAAGCCCATACGAGTGACATAAAAGAACATACTCGGACGGCAGCTATAAAATTTTTGAAATAGTACTACGGTAGCTATAAAGTTTTGTAAAAGACTGCTTGGATAATTAATTCAATACTTCGTATTACTGTCAACAAATATTTTATGTCGCCTACTTGCTCAATCCTCCTCACTATTGAATGTGAGGCCTGACACTAGTGACATTTGTTCTGAGGTTAACTTTTAAGCTAGTATAACTTTAAATGACATATATCTTAGGTAGAAGGACCAAAATATTTTCCTCGATAAGATAAAACTAGCTAGGATTTTATTTGGAACTTCCTTGGATTTCACATATATCATTTTTATTTAGAATACTTGGGTTTATAATCCCTTGTTTCCAAACAATATAATTGGAAGCTTTGAGTCCAGATGACTTTGAAAGCCTTGTTTTTGAAATATTGGTTTTTGAAATACTAACAATCCAATATTTCAAAACCAAGAGACAGGTGCCATTTTTTTTTTTTTTTTTTGAAGAAAGTCTTATTGGGTTGCCAATAAATAATATTTTCATTCATCTCTGATTGAGAAATCTTGAGTTGATGTTATCATTGCTGGATCTAAGATGCAAGTCTAGATGGAGAGTGAATAGGGTTGCTACCGTTTTTCGTTAAAAACACAGAATGTGCAGCAGCAAAGATAAAATAAAAGCGATGAATGATAATCAAACAAGAATTGCAACCAACCATGAACAAACAAAATTTAATAGTATCTCGCATAACAATCCTACGTCCACTCTTCCTTCTCGTGAATGGACTTCCTCATCATACAAAGAGTTTTTCTAAATCACAAAGCTGATTCAAAAGGCTTACCAGACTGCATCCTAGAATCTACCAAAGACCAGTCACCTAACTAGTAGTCAATAAATAATGCAAAGTTGCAAGTGTTAGAAGATAATTTGTAATTCTAGAACACTCTCACTACTAGAAAATGATGTATTGGCTACGGACATTTAGCGACGGAAAAATCCGTCGCTATAATATAACATATAGCGAC
>BQKN01035735.1:569-15975 GCA_022839385.1 Asparagus kiusianus
ATACGACGAGCGCACTTGCGTGAAAGCCGAATGCTGGCACAACGCGAGAATCGCGTTCCTGAAGCTTCGCCCGAACCTAGCGTTCCCAAAACAGAACGCTTACTTCGTGGCAATGAGCCCGACTACGAGCCTTGGCTAATTCAGCTGAAACGTGACCCTGAGTGGCGCGTTGTCTCTTCAAAACGCAGCCCTCAGAAGGAAGCTGCCAAAAACAAACGCGACCCTCAGGGAAGCGTTCAACCCAAACATGACCCTCGCGGGTCTGTTTCACCAAATAAACGCGACCCTCAGGAGCGCGTTCAAACAAAGCATGACCCTCGGCCTAACATTTATAAATCCAAACACGACCCTCGCGTTACCCTTCAGGAACACGACCCTCGCATTGCTCTTCAAGAACGCGATTGTCAAGAGGTCTGCCAGGTTCAGAAAGATCAGCGTGGTTTCAAAATCCACGTTCGACAAGAACCAATCTCACCCACCCAAGGGCAGGGGGTTCCATCTCCACCTCCACACCCAGGGAAAATTTCCTCCCAAGTTCCTGATCTGCGGGAGTTATTGTCAAGAGGAAACCAGCGCAGCAAGCAGCTCACTCATGTTAATGTGAGAGGCTTATATCGGCAGTCCTGTCAGAATGCCATTGTTGCGCATCCACACCTCGGTAATCCGTGTTCGACAGGTTAACAAACGTCGTCAGACCTGCCAAACGACAACGCCGATACAAAAAGAAGACAGATGAATCTGAGTACCCTCAGGTCACTATCAATATGATTGGCTGAGGGAAAGCCTCACAGCCTGATTCTGAAGAATCGCAAAGAAGTCATTCCCCGACTGTTCGGGAAAGGTGCGAAGAGTTTGAAGGGGTGTACCAACACACCCGAACTCGTACAGGAGCTATTCGCGCGGTTAACTACCAGAGGTTAGCCAAGGGGATCGCTTCTAACGAGGAGCATTCGGCAATAGCCGAATCCCAATCTTCCAGTTCTGTTGTAGCTCATGAAGTCTCTGTTTACACAACAGGGAATCATGAAGACTTAGCTAAGAGAGTTGACGAACATCATGTCATGCTCCAAGCGCAACAGGAGACACTTCTCCAAGTGAAGGATATATTGGCCCAGCTCCTAGCTGAAAAAGGCTAAAAACCTGAATCTTCCCGGAGGACGACCTCCAAAGGAAAACAAAAAGCGACTGAACATTCGGATCGCGAAACTCACGACCTGGAATCCTCCTCTGAAAACGAGAAGGAGACAGAAAGAGAATTGCACCCGCAGTCCACCAAAGTGGACGAATTGGAGGCTCGCCTCAATGCAATTGCCAATAGGAGCGAACTCCATGAAAAAAGAGTGATACGGCCTTATCCCGCAGAGTGGGATACAGCCCCTTACCCACCAAAGTTTAAGGCCCCTACCTTACAACCGTTTGATGGCACAGGATCTTCGAACCAGCACATTTACTACTTCAAATCCCAGACCGGAGATGTTGTAGCTAATGACGCCATCTTGACCCGCTTATTCATCGACACTCTTAAAGGAGTTGCCTTTGAATGGTTTATGAAGCTGCCTGCTGGCTCTATTCAGAAATGGATAGACTTGGAAAGGCTATTCTTGGCCAGGTTCTTTGAGGATGACACGGAGGTCTCGGTCCCGACTCTTCTCGCCACCAAACAGAAGAAGGGAGAGTCCATCAAGGCCTATGTGGAGAGGTTCCGCAGCATGACATTGCGATGCCCCTCAGGTATGACCCAATCAACCTTGGTTGAAACTTGCAGGCATAACCTGCAGACTCAGCTCCTTGCCCAGATGGGGGTAGCGGAGTGTCGCTCCTGGAGACAGCTAGTATCGCAAGGAGAACAAGCTGAAGAGATAGTGACGCGAGTCAAAGCTGAAGAAGTGCCACAACCCAAGCCGCAGCAGCAACGCAATCAGCAAAATGCCCAGTGGTCTAAGGGAAAAGAGACTTTAGCAGCCGACTACACGCGAGTACCACCGCCCAATAAGCAAGGCAAGGCGCCAAATCAACAAAGAGCGCCCAAGCAATATTCGTTCAAAGAGGAGCACGTGGATACCCTATTCCAATTGCTTCGAAAGAACAACAAGCTGCAGTTGCCTGAAATCAGGAAGCCGGATGAAGCAGGGAAAGTGGATGACCCTAACTATTGCTGTTATCACAGATTCCTTGGGCATCCTACCAAAAAAAGCTATGTCTTCAAAGACATCTTGCAGAATTTGGTAAATGCTAATGTGCTCACCTTGAAGTCAGAATAGAAGACCGTGTCTACCAACCTGATAGCGGTCCAATTCGGCGACTTCCCATCGGTGACCACGGCAAATGGCATCGTTCCCATTCCTAAGGGAGAGATGCACCTGAAGAACGTTGACTTGCATAGTCAGAAGGACAGGGGGTTGGTACCCCTCACCACCCTAAAAGGGGAAATCATGTGGGTCCACCCTGACCTGCTAAGAGATCAACAATGGACGAACACTTCGTCCAAAAAGAAAGGAGGCAAGGCTAAGTCTTCCAACATGATTAGCCCCTCCATTACTGAAAATGATGATCACCTCAAACCTCTCACCGATTCAGAAGAAGAGAGGATTGTCCTGGCAGCATACCCGGGAGACAACCCTGGCACTCGGTCAGGAAAAGCCTACTTGAGGGATTACGGCCAGAATGCTTAAGAGGCGGAAGAACAGCCCCAAGACGCTAGGGGTTCTGTGCCGAAGAAGCCGGTTGACAAAGGCAAACAAAAGGAGCTTCGGTTCAATAAAAATCTTCACCAGGAACCCGGAGAGTCGAGCACTCCTTTTCAATTCAATATCATGGCGCAGCTGGCCAACATACCGGCCAGGATTACCTTATATGAGCTTCTGAGGTTATCCAAAACTACCAAGGAAGCTCTGATCGAAGCATTGAAGAATACAGAGAGCTTCATCACACAAGTTGCCCCAATCCCTGAAGCCTCTGAAGATCAGCCTTGTCTGCAATGTCTGCAAGCGGCAAGAAGCCTACCCTGCATATCCTTCACTCAGGAAGATATGCAGGTCAAACACCAACACGACAGACCATTATACTACACGAGGTATATCAGGTCTTCCAAAATCAGTCGTGTCCAGGTTGACCCGGGCTCCGCGCTCAGCATCATGACTTACAGGGTCATGCAGGTCTTGGGGATTCCTATACATCAGCTGAACACCACCCAGACCACCATCTTTGGATTCAATGCAAACAGCACTCGGCCCCTGGGGAAGATTAAACTCAGGTGTCAAATCGGAGACCTTAAGTCCGAAGTGACTTGCTACATCATAGATGCGGACACGTCCTACAATCTCTTGTTAGGATGACCATGGATACATGCAAATCGCATTGTCCCATCTACTCTGCATCAGGTCATGAAGTATGCCAACGACGAGGGGGAAGTTCGAACCCTAATTGCAGAAAAATACCCCTTCCGAGGAGTCGAGAATTTCCACACTGACTCCGTCTTCTACCTGGAATCCCAGGAGAAAGAAGATGTAGACAGCGGTAACGAAGCTGACATTGAACCAGACCCTGAAGAAGATTGTCCTTGGGAATTAAACTTTGATGTAATGGGTCCAAGTAAGAGTGATAATAATGTACCGAGTGAGGGCGAGTGGTGCATTAATGAAGATTTTATTTTGGCGTACTTGTCTGATGTTCCTTCTAAAAATAAACAAATAGTGAATAATCCTAATGCAGGTACCAACCCATGGCACGTACTGTGCGCAGAGGCATCACTCACATTGCCAATCGAGTTATCCTTCATGTCAGATGAAGAAATAGAAGATGCACAGAAGGCTTTCTTCAAAGTCCCATCCAAAAAGAAAGGGCGGAAGCCAATCTGTTTCGGGAAGGTCAAACCCATACAACTCAAACGAGGAAGTTCGGAGGAAGATGATGGAGTTCCTCAATTCCATTATCACGAACCTAACTCCCTCCGGTTAATGAAACAAATGGGGTATAACTTTGCGAAAAGCAGGGTCTAAACTTCGGGAAGGGAAGGCGAACACCGATCCGAATGTCCCTAACCCCCGATGGGAAACCCCCAGATTACTACCAAAAGACTAAAAGGGGTTTAGGATTTGTCACACCTCCCGCTGTCTCAGAGAATGAAATAAGTAATTATATGCGTTGGGACCACTCATCCGGAACATCTGCATACGAGTCTAATGTCAGTGTCAGACCTTTCTTTAGAAATCTGACCGTGAATATGGTTTCAACTAGTCACCCAGATGAAGACGCAGGGGGTGATGAAGAACTAATTGAATCAACTAGTGATCCTTGGATCAAACGCCTCAACATCTTGTGGGATATGCGGTTTGAACAACGCGAACCACCTACTGAGGACAAAGTGATCCAGATCAACATGGGAGATGAGTCCAACCCCAAGCCTATCTTTATAGCCGAAGACTTATCATCATCCGAAAAAGAGGACCTTATATCTCTCATCCGAGAATATATAGATGTCTTTGCTTGGAATTATGAAGACATGCCTGGTCTTGACCCAAAAGTGGCCACGCATCGTCTCAATATCGATCCGGATGTAAAACCCGTTAAACAACAACAACGTAGGTTTCGTCCAGAAATCATGGAATCAATCGAGTCTGAAGTGAAAAAGCTTATAGACTCAGGTTTTGTCAGGGAAGAACAACACCCAGACTGGATAGCCAACATTGTTCTAGTTCCTAAGAAAAACGGTAAGGTTCGTATATGTATCGACTTTCGCGACCTTAACGCAGCTTGTCCGAAAGACGAATTCCCGCTTCCTATCACGGACGTTATGATTGATAACACTTGCGGATATGAAAGAATGTCTTTCATGGACGGATTTTCTGGGTATAATCAAATCAAGATGTATCCGGAAGATGAGAAGCATACTGCATTCAGAACACCGCTGGGGGTGTATTGCTACACAGTGATTCCCTTTGGCCTGAAAAACGCAGGTGCAACTTATCAACGTGCAATGAATGCTATCTTCCATGAACATCTACGTAAGAAGATAGAGTGCTACGTTGACGACATAGCGCTGAAAAGTCAAAGTAAGGATGATCATCTTGCAGACTTGAAGACAATGTTCGAAATCATGCGGACACATCAGCTGAAGATGAACCCTATAAAATCATTTCTCAGAGTATCAAGTGAAAAATTCCTGGGATTTATTATCACGTCCAAGGGAATTTCTCTCGACCCCGAAAAGGTGTGTTCTATCCAAGACATGCCACCGCCAAAGAATCTCAAAGAACCCAGAGGGTTGCAAGGCAGATTGGCTTACATCCGGAGATTCATATCCAATCTTTCGGGGCGCTGCCAACCTTTCTCTAAGCTCATGAAGAAAGGAGTATCCTTCGTTTGGGATGGGGAATGTCAAAAAGCGTTCGAGGAGATCAAGAAATATCTTACCCAGCCACCTGTTCTCGTGGCCCCTATATCAGGAAAACCATTCCTGTTATATGTGAGGGCCATGGATCATTCTCTCGGAGCTTTGTTAGCTCAGAATAACGATCAAGGGCAAGAGCAAGCCATCTACTATTTAAGCAGGACCATGATGGGAGCCGAACATCGGTATAACCCGGTCGAAAAAGAATGTCTCGCTTTGGTATTCACAGTTCAAAAGATGCGACATTACCTAGTCGGACAAACAATTCATGTCATCTCTAAGGTAAACCCTTTAAGAGTTCTGATGACAAAACCATCGTCTCTAAACTGCCGGCTTGCAAAGTGGGCCATACTCTTGTCACAATATGACATGCAATTCATGCCCCAAAAAGTAGTCAAGGGTCAAGCATTAGCAGACTTCTTAGCCGATCACCCGGTGCCAGGGACATCTAAGCTCTATGAAGGATTACCTGATGAAGTTGCCGAAGCCTGTGTCATTCAAGAATCTACGCAAGTGTGGAAATTATTCTTCGACGGCGTATCTAGAGCAAACCCTCATGGAGCAATTACTGCGGGAGTAGGAGTGGTGTTCATCTCTCCTAACGGTCATATAATCCCAAGAGGATTTTCCCTAATCGAACCTTGCACCAACAATGTAGCTGAGTATAATGCTTTGTTACTAGGGATGCAACTTGCTGAAGAACTTAATATTCGGCATCTTGAGGCTTATGGTGACTCTCAGCTCATTGTAAATTAAGTCCGAGGGGAATACGAAGTACGTCATGAGGATTTGATCCCGTACTACTTTGCAGTGCTGAAGCAGGCTAAGAAGTTCGAGGGATTCTTTATTGAATACATCCCACGGGCCCAAAACGCTTACGCTGATGCGTTGGCTTCATTGGCAACTTCACTGGCATTACCGCCAGGTACCAACACGACGATCCCTATCGCAGGGCGTGAACTATACTGCTTTAAGATTCCTACAGAGGGAAATCCAGACAAGACGACGACGGAAGAAGTTTGTACAACCTCCATAGAATTCGAGTCTAGAGACTGGCGATTTCCATATATTGACTATGTCCTATACGGAATTTTGCCCGATGATCCTAAGGAAGCGGCCGCCATCAAACGAAAGGCCCTCCGATTCTATTACGATGCAGTCTCTCAGACTCTGTATCGTAAATCCCATGATGGGGTTTTGCTTCGATGTCTTTCTCGAAAGGAAGCAAGGGAAGCTATTAAAGAAGCTCACGACGGAATGTGCGGAGCCCACCAACCCGGAGTTAAATTAGGAGATTGCCTCCATCGAATTGGCTATTACTGGCCAAAGATGTTCTCAGACGCGGTTGACTACGCTAAACGTTATCACGCATGTCAAATTTATGGGGATTTCATCCACCAAGCACCTGGGAACTTACATCCCACATCTGCATCCTGGCCATTCGAAGAATGGGGCATGGATATCGTCGGACCGATTTCCCCTCCGACGTCCAAGGGACACCGGTTCATCCTAGCCGTAACCGACTATTTCTCCAAATGGGCGGAGGCTATCCCGTTGAAAGAAGTCAAGACTTCGAATATGATTAAGTTCATCAAGCATCACATCGTCTACCGTTTTGGAGTCCCGAGGTGAATAGTTCACGACAACGGGACACAGTTCGTCAGCTTTGGGTTTTAGAGATTTTGTGACAAATTTAGAATCCAAAGTGTCACATCTACAGTATATTATCCGTCGGCAAATGGTCTTGCAGAAGCTTTCAACAAAACCATAGTGAAGCTTCTCAAAAAGTTTGTTTTTAAGAGTCGACGCGATTGGGATGAAAGACTCGGCGAATGTCTATGGGCTTACCGCACAACGGTGAGGACCTCTACGAGAGCTACACCATTCTCTCTGGTATACGGCTGTGAAGCCGTATTGCCACTCGAGATTCAGATTCCTTCTCTGAGAGTTGCAATTGCAACGAGACTCACAGAAGAAGAGAAACATCAACGACGTCTGTAAGAACTTGAAGCCCTAGACGACAAAAGACTCCAAGCTCAGCAGCAGATCGAATTGTATCAAGCCCGTATTTTCAAGGCCTACAACAAAAAAGTCAAGGAACGGACTTTCAAAAAGGGCGATTTGATTTTGGCTAACAGACGACCTATGGTGATGACACACAAAACCAAAGGGAAGTTTAATCCTAAATGGGAAGGACCCTTCGTGATAGACTCAGTCTATTCGAATGGAGCATATCGCCTTATCAATCAAAAAGGAGACAGGCTCATGATGCTAATCAATGGGAAATTCCTAAAGAGATACTTCCCGTGAATCATGTAGCCCCCTAAACCCCAGCTAAATCAGGCTGGGGGTTGCCAATTTATAGTATAATTCTATTTGTATTTCGTCATGTTAACACTACACCTCTGACGATTGAAATTTTCTGGAATTATTACAAGTAATAATAAAGAGAATTTCGTTTTCATATTGAGTTAACACTATATTTACAGCAGTCGCATTACTTTTCATTGTCTTGAATCATACTCCAACAAAAGAGATAATGAAAACCAAAATGAAATCATTTCCATTCAATACTGTTAATTTGAATACAAAGGTGAAAACAATTGAAAGGAAAATGATACAAATCTGGTCATCCACCCAAAAGCGGTGCAAATTCTAAGCATCGGGACTCATCAGTCTAAAAGACTTGAGTTTAGATGTCAGCGCTGATATATTCTCCTCACGAGCCTTTCTGATTTCTTCAGTAATCTTGCTCTTAAGCTCCTCTTCATTAGGTGTTGCTTCTGCAAGTTCTCGCCGAAACTTGTCGGCAGCGACAATTTCATCGCAATAGCATTTGAAGAGTCCGTCGCAGTAATCAGCTAACCCTTTTAAAATTTTCGTACCATCAGCTAGCTGAGTGTTTATTTGAGGAATTTTAACACCAGCGCGAGCAAGTTTTGCTGCGGTATCCCGGAGACCCACAGCGAGATTGCCCATGTCCTCCTGTACCCGGATATGTTCCCCACGCAGGTGAGCAAGACGAGGTTCTGTTTCAGATAAACTCCTCCGAAGAGCCTCTTGCTGTTGTGCCTTCAGAGCCTTGGCCTCAGAAAGAGCCCGATCCACTTCTGGCCCTATGTCGTCGTGTTGCAGCATGGAAAGGAACTCCAGTTCATATTCCAAGATAATGATGCTCTCGCGACAGTTCTCGGTCCATATCTTATCGCCCTGATTCCTAATCTTGGATAGACATTCCAGCAAGTGAGGTTCGAAAACCTTGAAGCTCACACCCCCGAGGCTAACAGCGTCGACAGTCATTTGCATCCAACGCTCTAGTTGTTCGATGAGACCTCTTAAAGTTTTCGAGCTTGGGGGTGGAGCAGTCGGATAAACAAAACAATTCGCATAATCAGCGCGAGTAGGGGTGTGCGTGGCTTCAGATAATAATTTTTTGACCATATCTGACGCTGAGCCTGAGAAAGTCGCTTCCTGCCCACCGCTTGTCGTTCTTAGACTCGGAGGGGCAGCTGGAAGCGTAATATCCTCTCTGTTTTCAGGAGATGCAGCATGTGCTGATCGTATCGCGTTTCCCATCAACTTGGCCTTCTTTGAATTTTTGGCTATGACAGGCAGTCGTTTACGCACCCTCCTATCATACTCGCCTTGCTCAGCAGCAGAAAGAGCCTTCTTACCCGATCTCAGAAGACGAGGTTCAGGAACAGGCGCTTCTGGAATTGGCTTTTCTTCGGGAGAGTTAGCAATCGGTGTTCCCTCTTCAATCCCCATAGGAATTTCTTCCTTAGGAGGTTCGATGGTGGACAAATTCCTAGGAGCTTCAACGGCTCCAGTTGTTTCTTGTTCGCAGGATAGATATTCTTCTACCCCTGGCAAACGAGTGCTGGAAGAACAACTCCTCGAACGATACAATGCTCGAATTTCACTTATACATGAAGTATAAATATCATACCCCGGGACTTGGGAAACTTCTTCAAACCAGTTGCGGAAATCGGCAACAATGGAGCAGCCAGGCGGCGAATTAGGTAAAGTAAATTGCGCACGGGTTCCCCCGGCGGAAAAGAAATACCATGCACGAGCTCCTTCATATAAATTCCCAAGCTGAGCTAACGCCGGGTTAGGATTGCCAACATAGAGTTGGTCATATCCAAACTGTCTGGCGAACCGAGAAGGCATGTAGGGCTCGATGATGCACTTCTCCCGCAAACGATAGACCAGGTAGCTCAACCTGATCATAAGAAGCCAGTTGAATATGCCTTCTTCGAAAGAAGACGAGCCCTCAAAAAGCAAGTCTATGAAGCGGGCATCCTTCACGTCAGCTCCGTCAAAATTAGGAGCGCAGCAGAAAGCCCGATAATTATCCTCCCGAGATAGGAGTTGTCGAGCCCTGACTATGTAAGAATGAGTCCATGTGGCCGACTCCAATCTCTGTACAAAGGGAATATAGGCATCATCGCCTTTGTGTACTCCCGTCATCAATGAAGGGTAATGTAGCACGAACCAAGCCACTAGATACGTATATAGCACTGGTACACAGGGTGGAGGAGCTTTCCCGGCTTTCTTCTTGGTAGCTGAGACGCTGAGAAGCTCTGAGGTCAACATCCTCAGGCCATTTTTCATACATCCGACCATGGCGGTGAGGAGACTCACAGGTCTTCCGTGCGCTAGTAAGGTAGCTGGGTACACAACCTCAGCTAGTATAGCCTCAGTTGGTTTTGATGGTACCACGCACCGCTTCAACCAAATCATAAAGAAGCCTGCAAGAAGAGCCGTGTCAGAAATAGGGACTGTGGCTTGGTGGTGGAAACTTTCAAACTCAACACCAGCCTCGAAATCATCTTCTGCATGCTCTGTCTTGTAGGTGGCATTGGAAGCCTTAATTCGAGCTTTGGCATCCTTACGAGAGATAACTGCAACACGAGATACAGCTATATCTTTCCGGTTTAAATTCTGAAAGAGATATTCTACCCACGTGGTATGCATAATGCCCCCTCCACGCATCCCAAAGACTTGAGCACATATGTGGAAGTGGCACATCAACTCCCAGAAAGTAGCATAAATTTCTGGGTGTGCCAACTTCAATCGGGAAAGCTCTTCGGTAGTGGGGATGAACTCCTCGTAGGGTGTTTTTCCAAGCGGCAAACCCGACGTTGCCTGCATCTCATGAAGAGCAAAACCTAACTCTCCTGCAGGTGTGAAAAATGTGCAGCTATCCGGGTTATATTTCTCCAACATAGCGAAGAAATTGTGGAAACTCTGCACAACTCCCCGTCGAACAGCTAATACAGGAATTGTGAGACCCGATTGAGCGAGCGATTCCTTAAGCTCCTCAAGAACAAAGTCAACCATACGAGTCCACCAACCTCCTTCTCCAGAACCGACCCATCCAGGGGACCTGAACGTTTGGGTAGAGAATTCACCCTGAGTTACAAGGAATTGGCGAATGAAGATGTTCGCTGGGCGTGGCATCTCCTGAACCAGCTCCTTCTTCTCGAACAAACCAGGTCTTAACCCCTTGAGTTGTCCCCCGATTTGTGTTCGAGCTCGCCGACCAAATCCAAACGACACATTTTCCTTCTTTTTGACTATGTCAAAAGTCAGACTCCGACGGCGGCTTGCATTCAAAAAGTAAGAGAGGGGATACATCCTCTTCATGTTCGGAAGGAAGAAGCAGCGATTATCAACTTTCCGCAACAGCTTCGAGTGTTCTGCATGTATGAGGTGATCATCGATGGATATTCGATCTCCGAAGATGAACGCCGGTTTGGAAAACTGGGCATGACCAGCAGGGGTCTCCATGTCTAAATCAGTGATCAAAATTCTAAGAGTAGAACATCGAGGGGACCTAATCATGACCGTTCTTTCCGAGTCGGTGAAAGTACAAAGCGGAATTACGTTGTGAAGGCTGAAAATCTCATTCGCATCAGGTCCGCCAATATACCCAAAATGATGCTCTTGCGAAAGTGGCATGTTTGGAAAAAGCACTACACAATCAAAAGCAGAAGTTAGTAGCTGAAAACAAGTTACTGATGTAAAAACAGAATCGTAAATCTCGAAACAAGAGATTCAAGCTTCATGTCAAAAACTTTTTAGACGCGGAGATCGAGCCCCGCGTCAGAAACCCAAAACGCGAGGGTCGAACCTTGTGTTGAAAAAATTGGAACGCGAGGGTCAAGACCAACATGCAGTCCCAACTCCGCGTTCTCATTGAACAGAAACGAGTCATCTTCCTCGTTATCAAGAACCCATCTAGGGTTTCCAGAGAACTTGCTAAGGTAAGTTATTCCAATCAACACTCACCACGGCAGGGAGGCCCCTGCGATGGCGGTAGCGGTGATGACGTTCTAGCACGAGCAAGAACACCGCCGGCGTCCTCAACCGACAGCATTTCGAAAGTCGCTCCGGCGACTTTCTTGGAGCTTGAACCCATTCTCCGTGGCGCCATCAACATAGTGATCGGAAGAAATGTTTCTGAACGAAGAAGATGGAGTTCGTCGGAGATCTCGCCGAAGTCAAACGAGAATTCTCGTTCTTGGAAATAGTCAAAAATTTTGAGTCAATGACTCTGGACGTGACCACTCAGGTCTATTTATAACAGCCGTCAAGCTGTTGAGATGGCACGGGATTCTAGGAAAAGAATCCCAACCATTTTCAAAACGCGAAGCTCACTACTGCGTTCAAACTCCAAAAGGCAAGGCCCAAGCCCGCGTCACTAAGGCCTGAACCTCGCGTTCTAAATCCCAAACGCGAAGGTCATCTTAGCGTTACCATTCTTCTAATTCTTCAAAGGCATGGGCCTCCCCCCCTTTTTTAACAGAGTGTTAATCAAAACCTCTGTATCCCTGTAGCAGATTCAAAATTCTCATTGGGTTAATATTTTATCCCAAACTATCATCATCACCACAGAGTTTGAGTTTAGCTGGCACAAAATACCAGCATAGCTATAACCCCTCTGTCAGAATCCGCTTATCAATTCTCGTTAGTAGAACGATAAGTCTCCAAAATCACTCAGATTATTGTCAATTTATTAGCTCTCTCCAACGGAGCAATAAATAACCAGTTTATCAACCCATTTCAGTGGGGTAATAAAACTCCCCAAAATCTTGTTCAAATCACAAGTGTCATAATTCATCGCTCTGATGATAAAAATTCTTAGTGGTCTTCCCCAGCGAGACACAAAAGGATTTTATCCCCACAGAAGTCACGTTAAAATTACACCTCTGACGAAAACCAACTTATTGACTCTCTCCAATAGAGCGATAAGTCCTCAAAATTGCCCCGATCGCAATTTCTCTCCTGTCACGTTAAAATTACACCTCTAACAAAATCAACTTATCGATTCTCATCAATAGAACGATAAGTCCTCAAAACTGCCCCGATCGTAATTTCTCTTCTGTCACGTTAAAATCACACCTCTGACAAAATCAACTTATCGATTCTCATCAATAGAACGATAAGTCCTCAAAATTACCCTGATCGTAATATTTCTCATGTCACGTTAACCTCACACCTCTGACAAAATCAACTTATCGATTCTCATCAACAGAACGATAAGTCCCCTAAAATTGCCCTGATCGCAATATTTCCCCTGTCACGTTAAAATTACACCTCTGACAAAATTAACTTATCGACTCTCTTCAATAGAGCGATAAGCCCTCAAAATTGCCCTGATCGCAATATTCCCCTTACCAAGTCAGAACTACATCTCTGGCATTTGTAGACTTCTTTCAGTGTTTAAAACCAAAATAACACGGGAAGGATTCTGCTCTGCAACTTGATTCTGGGAGAATAATCAAATATTTGTCCCCAGCAGTTGAAAATTTTCTAGAGTTATCTTACGATAGAAAATTTTTGAGTATTCCTCGTGATCCGTTGTTTAAAATCAAGACATGATAAATGCAAGGAACACTAAAGGATCAATATCACTTTTTTATTCAAAAGGCAAAATAAAGTGATACAAGACAAACTTGTTCTTATCAAAAGAACCTTACAAAAAAAAAAACAAGTTCACTCACGCATCAAATCAAAAGCTGTGAGTTGAGTCCTGAGCTCAGCTAATTCTTTCTCGTGATTAGCTCGCACTATAGCTTCAGCCTTGACTCGGAGTTCATCCGTACTTGGTATGTTAATGGCTGCTACTTCATTCCTGGCCTGCTCCAGGGCTTGGACCTACGAATGATATTCCAAAGTACCGTTTGCATTCTGGGTACTGAGGATATTGACAACATTTTCTTCACAAGAAACTTCAGCCTTTAAGCGCAAGACCTCAGCCTCAGCTTCGACGAGTCTATCACGAAGCGAATTCAGAGAAGTAGTTGAGCGTTCTAGTTCATCTCGCTTCTGAATATTACGCTCATGAAGCTCCGCAACCTGACGCTCTTTTTCAGCTAAGCCCCGTTCCATTGCTTCTCGATGAGCTGCTTCTGCGACCTGAAGACTAGCCAAAGTCGACACGATTTGCGGCTGGAGTTCTTCATGGCCCACTGTCTCGAAGTGTTGTAATTTTTCTTCCAAATGGAGAATAATCTCTGAGCAGCGATCGAACCACTGAGTGTTGCCTACACTTCTGAATCCATTCAAGCCTGCCTCCAGAAGAGGTCAAAAGGAGTTCAAAGTTCCCCGGCCATTCACCATGTAGTCAACCACCGTCTTCGCAAGGCTATTGAGATATACCAGAGAGATCTGAAGAAATTCAGGTGCATCAGCGAGACTAAAAACCATAGCGGATGACGCCCCTCCAGCCATTGAAATTGGTGCGGGGGATCCTGGTGCCGAGGCTGCGGAAGCGGTAGAAACATTCAATTGTGAAGGGCTTGAGGTTAAGGCCATCATCGCCTTTGCTTGAGATGTGCTTGGCCGTGCCTCTGCTGGAGTAAGCGAGATCTTCAGCAATGCAGTAGGCGAAGCAGCTACAGTAGATGAAGCAGGTAGAGGCTGCTCTTGCGCGGGAGCCGACACTTGCACGACTGGCTGTTCCAGAGGAGGAGTCACTACAGTGGTCTCAGGCAATATTGTAGGCGAAGCAGTCGCCTTGGGTGAGCCAGATAAATGTTGCTCTTGTGGAGGAGCCGACACTTGTGCGGGTTCTTGCTCTAAAGGAGCAGCTGAAGTAGTCCCGGGAGTAGGTGAACCTGCACGAAAAAACGGTCGGAACGCGGAAAAAGCGTGCGGAATAAGTCGAAACAAACTAAGCTTACTGGTGAGATAGAAAGGAGTATAACCAGATGCCTTATCAGATGGAACCTTGGGAGCGTCATCGAAAATGGTTATGTCGTCCATGGAGTTATGCTCCTCATCTTCCACATCATTACCTGGCAAGTTGCTAACTTCAGCATCCTCACCACCTCTATCTTCGTCAGCTCCATCACCAATCGAAGAGCCTTCATAGTCAACTCGCTCCTTATCATCCCGGGTAGCGGAAGGTTCAGGAAGATCCGTATCGGCAGCTGGTTTAGTCATAAGTCCTGTTGTAGGACTGAGCACCAGATCACCAGCTTGTGACATTAATAATGAAGGAGAAGGGGATGGATTCTCTTCGATATCCCTCTGCTCCGATACCGGAGACTTAGGAAAGTTCATCACCGGTGCAGATTCTGCATCTGCGGTCATTAACTCATCCTCTTCGTCCTCAGGAGGATGATAAGAAGAAGCTTCGCCTGATAGGGCTGGGCCATGAGAACGAAGTCCAGTTCTACGTGGTAGACCCGCCACAGACGACTCCTGTTGGTCTTCATCTTCAACAGCTTTGATAGCATCGGCCATCAACTTGGATTTTCGTTGGCCCTTGCGAGGAGGAGAGTCAACTATCAGCTTCCGACGGATCTGCTTCTCATATCGACCGGCTTCATCTGCAGAGAGCTTTCTTTTCCCTGCTGCTCTCGTGGTGGGAGGCTCAACTACTTGTTGCCTTTCTCCGAGAACGGGCTCAGCTGTTTGTTCTTCTTCCTGTCCAGCAGGCTGACTTTCAATGGACAGGAACTCATCAATCCCTCTCAATCGGGATGTCTTCGATCCCCTCCT
>BQKN01035742.1:0-25424 GCA_022839385.1 Asparagus kiusianus
TATATATATATATATGAGTAAGACTCCTATCAACTTAAGTGGATAGGGAATAGTTGTCCACCAAACTTTTTAGTCACTCATTTATTAATATATAAAGTCTCTTCATATCATGCAAGGATCCCTAGGCAAGATCCATGGATAAAAAGTTTGGTGGACAACTATTTCCTATCCACTTAAGTTGACACAAGTTTTCACACACACACACACACACACACACATATATATATATATATATATATATGGAATATATATATATGGGTGTGTGTGTATAAGATTAATATGTGCTCCTAAAAGGAGGGAATTCATCGTCCTCCCACTTCTCTAGCCATTGGATAGCAGATATGATATAGTTGTCCCAAGTAGAGATGTGTATTCTCACTTTTCATACCATTAGCACCGATACAAAAAAGGGAAATGAGATTTGCTCTCCACTCAAGAGGAGAAACGTTCATGTCATATAGAGTATAAATATATTGAAAAATAGATGGTTCATTATCCGATAACTGATAAATAATATTGTATAGAAGGCCAAAAGCAATTTAAGATCTCCTTAACAGATAACTTGGAAAACTAAGATACTTCAGCGTGCAACTTAATTTCAAACTATAGGTAGGTAAGAGCCTTAAATTGATACGATTGAAAAATGTTCCCATATTCCATATTGGAATCATTCGCATAGTATGAATTCAAATATAGAGTGAAAAAAATCAAATGCAAGACATTTTAAAAAAAACACTGATAAGTATATACCTCAAGTTACATTTCATGGTTAAATTTTTTGCCAGTAATGATTCGTGATATCTGAAGACCTCGGCTGAAGGCCTCATTGAACAGAATTCTTGTCTGCATTGACTGGAAACCAGGCAACCAGGATAGCAGCGCCACTGGAGCCATAACAATTATTCCGAAAAGCAGGTCATATAACCGAGCCACGGAAACAACAATATCCCACAAATAGGGTTTTCGTTTTATGACATGTCTGGAAACTTGGGCCAAGGATAATAGGCCCCAACCAGTGGGAATGAACGCTAAAAGGCTTGTAAATATATCAATAATTTGAAAATTTGTGAACTTCAGCAGAAGAACTATCACCAATAGCACAAGAGTAATGATGAAAGACTGGACAGTCCTGTAGTATATATGTTCCTTAGCAGAATACTTGTCCCGAGCATAGCCTATTATCATAAAAATCCCAATGGCAAGAACCACATAGCTCCATGAAACGATATAAACATAAAATTTTGTGCTCCCATGGACAATATGCAGGCGATACACAATCCCATACTGAAAGATGAAGTACCGTAGATCTAGTATTACCTCCAGTAATTTTCCCCAAAAATTAGTAGTTCGCAAATGAGCTTGCTCCTCCTCCCACCATGTTTCCCAACTTTCATCAGCTTTTGCAAATATGCCACCGCGAAACCAGATCCAGTTCATAAAGTCATCAAAGTCATAGACAGTTTTCAACCAGTCGAAAGCTGAGGGATTAAATGCAAAGGGAGCCATGATCCATGAGACCACAAGAAACCAACAAGAGATAGTCATGACAATATACACAAAGGTATCCTTGGATATGGCACCATATGATGCATAAAGAGTCAATATAACCCCAAGCTCTATGGCCTTTATAAAATGGCTACGTGCATAAAGTCTATAATTTTCAGCAAAGCTCTTGTGCTGCACAACAAAACCACGGCCAGTTGCTCTATATTTTGCTCCCCCGTGAAGGATTGTCCGTCCAAAATAATGTGTTTTTGTTCCCATTGAAAAAGTATAGAAGACCGATGCTAGTTGAAGCTGCATTGTCAAGAAATCCCATACAGCAGGAAGAAATCCATGCTCCAGAGAATTTTCAACTATCATTGGCAAGGCAGTGAAAATACCTAACTGGATAATGAACTGCTGGTTGAGAACAGTACCGAGGGCAGCATTATTGGTGGAGTCAGCACTATTCTTGATTGATGCCTCAAGCCCACTTAAAGCCAGGTAAAGCCGCCCCCAAGCAAATGCATAGACGGTCAAGACAACAAGCATGGTACTGAAGTAGAAGCCGACTGTAGTGTAGAAAAAGGAAAGCATGCGGAAGAAATCCAACCTATGCCCCAACCTGTAGACATCCCTGCTTAAAGTCTGCTCCCCATTGCCACTGGCAACCTTGGCTTCAAACATAGCTATCTGATTCAGCCCGACATCTCGTCCTTTGCCCACCTGAATATACTCATGATGGGTCACATTGCCTCCACGCAGTGTACAATTAAAGCCTGCAAAGATGTCTTCACTGATGTTAATCACCCTGGAAGCCTTACTAACACCACCTCGGCTCAAAAACCATAGCCGATCAAAGACATCAGGATGCCCATAATGCATCCGCACCTTCAGAGGGTTTGCAAGAACACGCTGTCCAAGAGTAACAAAGCTCATCTCTTGGGCAGACATGAACCAAGCAAGGGAAGAGACAGAACCAGTGAAGACATGTTCCCTTACTCCTAATATTGTTGGTTTCCGAGAACCATAATAATGATTGAACTCTTCTAACAGATTCCGCATTTTCAGAGCCTCCTCAAAGTAATTGTCTTGGTTCATGTCTATGGTCTGTACTGCATCACCCCTCGTAAATATTAAGGCATGGTTCTGGTTTTCAGGCTTGCCTTCCCCAAGCTTCAAGGGTCCAGGCAACCTGACCCGGTAGATCTCCACCTCTTTCTGCAACTGCTGATCATATTTAACAAGGACCGAATAGTACTCCACTTCATCTCTTCCTGTGTGAACCTCGTCAACATATGCCACACGGAGTGCTACATTGTTCTTCATTAGATACAATATGTCTTCAGCACGGGGATCCTTCTTTGCCTTCTGGGCACCATATATTTGGCAGGCCACTACATAAGTAAATTTCATCAGAGCAGTCCCATACTCATGGCCCTTGAACAATGTGCTCACACTACTGCTGGCTCTGCTTAAATTACGTGATGATGGATACTGAGAGTCCCCAAGACCATCAACCTCAATATCTATCCTTGAAGAACCAACTGATGCAAGTTCAATTGATCCATCTCGTATGTCAACTTCGGAGGCAGAGTCAAGAAACGCAAGCATCTTGAGAGCTTTATAGTAGTACATCATCCCCCTGACTGTTCGAGCAAGGGTCTGACCCCTGAGGGAGGCCCAAAGCCGAAGCTCCCTTGACCCCTTGTCCCAAACCTGCTCTTCACTAGCATATCCATTTTCTTTCATCCGTTCCAGAAAGTTTACCCATTCATCATCATAAATCTTTTGAAGATAGAATATAATTGATATGCCATCTTCATTCTCTGTTCGAAGTTGCTCTTTGCTGTACAAAACTTCTTCATTATAATAAGGTGTAAGAACACTGAAGGACATCATCTTTTCAACTTGGGGAGCACGAGGCATGTTCATGAACAAGGAATTACTAAAGAAAGCAATGCGTCTTCGGGCCTCCAGATTCTTGGGGACGTTGTTCATTGAATCCCTCGAAGTAAGTATTGTATGGAGCCGCCTTATATTCCTATAGAAGGATGCATTGTCTCGAGTGGGCAATTCAACAGCACTTTCAAACAGCAGACCTGTGGTATTCAGCCTCAAAGGAGCTAAACCTAATTGTCTTAGTTCATCTGTGCTCTTCTTATTTGTAGGGAAGTCTCGGACAGCAATATCATAAAGGGTCTGTAGCACATTAACTACCTTATTCAAATCGTGTTCGGGCTTAAGTAGTTGGTCAAGGAGGGTAATCAGCTTTTCATGGATATTAGGTAAGACAGACATCTTAAACTCAGCAGTAAACTTTCCCAACCGCATTGAATCATCAAATGAAGAGAACAACTGAGTGATGATTGAGTGCTCCTCAGTTCCTTCCCTGACAATCTCGAGTAATAGGTGCTTGATACTGTCGTAAGCCTCTATCACTGCACATCGCCTGTATTCATTTTTGCATATCTTTCTCCAGTGCCCCCTATCTGATGCGATAAGCTCCTTTGCCTGACTAAGAGCAAGCAGCAGTTCATTGCAGAGCAATAAACATGGCCAGCGAATAACCCGGATGTTCCAAGCACTAGCAGGAAGCTCGAGAAGCTCAAATTCGCGGTTGCTGATGATATCCTCCTCCCTAAAAGTCTCAATAATTTCATTCCATATCAAGGCAAACCGATGAGCTGCAGCCTGGTTGGACTCAATCTTCTTATATGGCCTCCCAAGCCCATAACGAAGCTTAAGTCGAAGAATTGCATCATTGAACTTGCTCTTCAAAGTTCCACGGTCCTGAAGCAGCTGCTCCTCAGGCATTATATTAAATTGCATTGCACTGGCAAAGAACTGGAACCTCAGCCTCAGCTGCTGGACATTCCGAATCTCACCCAAATGGGAGAACAGACCCACCAAAGCTCCAGCAAAGGAAGAAAAAATCGCATACCAGATCTGAATGTCCATCAGATATATCAGAACTACAGGAAGCCACAAGACAACTACTGCAAAGCGATTAGTATGGTGGAAGATCTCAGCCCACTGGATATGAACAGAGGGAAGATTATATATGGCCTTGGTTGGTGCAACCATTGGTTTTATCTGAAGGAAGTAACTGAAAATGAACTTCACTGCAAGGAGCAAAACCCAGAATAGAGCATACTTCACATTATCTACAATCCCTTCCCTCAATCCTCGTCCAACAAATGTCCGAGTCTGAAACCACCACGTCATTGCATAGAGGATCCTCCAGTTAGTCTTCTCGAGGAAGTTGCGGACCCAAGGGATGATGAACAGGACAAGAGCTAGAACCTCAGGAAACACAAACACACCACAAGCCTCAAGGTAGTTGATCACTCTCTGGTTTGCTGCGTAGGACCAACGACGATCTCGATTCTTCTGGTCCCAGACTCGGACATAAAGGACAGTGAAGGCAAGAGTCCATCCGATAGCAACAATAATTTTCAACACCATTCTGACAGCAAGCCATGAAGTCTCTCTCCGGATAAGACTGTACTGAGTCCCAAAATCAAGCACAGCTTGGACAAATCTGAGGCCAGCCCAAGTGATAAAAATGGTCAGTGTCCTAACTTGAACATCTCGGCTCTGGAGTGCTTGCCAAGGATAAGTTTTTCCCTGCCAAGCTACAATGGCAGCAGCCTGGAAATACAGTATAAGCATGATCCATAGCCGATCAAAACTCCTGAAAAGGTGTGCAAAGGATCGCACCTCAGCAAACCCAGTCTTCTTCACTCGATTCTTAGTGGGGGGAACAGCAAAGAAGTTCTTCGATAGGTCAAATGGCCACCGAAGGCGATCAAAGCACTTCCTACTCCAAAAATACTCATTGATATCATCATAATTCCTCCATGAAGTATGAGAAGCAGTACCACCATGACTAGACTCAACCTCAGCCTGAATCACTTTATACAACGGCGTAATAACACGAGTAAGAAATGCATTCTCACCAGATATAGCAGGAAGAGCAGGACGACCCGTAGCATCATCAATATAATCCTCAAGAATACGATTCAAATCCATAGCCATATGATGAAAAATATAGCAAAGACATTCCGGAACAAACCTCACATTACCAGCTTCACCCCAAATAAGAAGATACAAAGCAGTATACAACAAATCACGACGTGGGTCAGGGGAAGAACGGCGAGTGATGGCAGAAGAATCAGAGACCCACAAATTTGACTTCCGACCAAGATAAGCACACCAAGAAGTGTAATTGTGAAGCAATTTCCTTCGTAGACGACGAACAACCGAGGGTTCAAGGGCATCGATATTATCAGGGGGTGGCTGAAGACGCATCTGAGCATTGGCAAGGAGAAGCACAAGATGCTCCCTTTGGTTCTTGACATTGTCGCGTTGAAAGCCAAAGAATGCGCCCAACCAATCTAAGAGATCGAGCCCATCATGCCAACGGACAAACGGAGGTTTTCGAAGATCGCCAACGGTGCGGAGGGCGGCCATGGCAGCTCGAACTTCAGGGAATCGGAGCGCCGGGTGCTCAGCCAAAAGGTTGTGTATTGGGATTATGTTGTAGACATCATCGTCAAATTCGGCGCCCACGGCCATGGCAGGGCCCGGGCCCGGGCCCACCCGATTTGCACGCTGCCGGAGGCTCATTTAAGCATCAGATTTGATCTAGAAGAGGAAGAAAAATTGTGAAGTAAATTCCATTTCGGATTTTTGAATAGAAGAAAGGGGAAATGTTGATTAGAACGATTTAAAACCTGAGATGAAGATTGGCAGCGGATTCTCAGCTGAAACTGAGATCTGGGTTAGAAACCCTAGCTGGAAAAAGAGAGGAGATATATGAAAAAAGTGAGTGAATCTGATGAAAAAAATAAGAAAAAATAAATAAATTCCTTGAATTTGTCGATTACTTCTTCAGTTGTTGAACGCGCTGGCTGTTGAAGTCAATTGGCGAGCAGAAATCTGTGTGGGTTTCGAAGTCTCCTCCGACGCCCTCCAACTGTGAATTATTTATCATTTATTCATTAAAAAGTTTATTTAAAAAAAACATAATACGAGTGTGACTATCATAAATGGAGGTGCATTTATCAATTATTCATCCGAAGCGGAATTTGATTCGGGCGAATAAATTAGGAACGTTTCCGTTGAAGACGCACTCACTCACTCTCTCTCTCTCTCTCAAAAAGAGGGGAAAAGACTGCAACTAAATTACGAAATTGCCACTACAAGAAGAAGAAGAAGCAACAAAAACATCTCAATTGAAATCATCAATACCTGAGATGAGAATTGAACCCAGCTGAAGCTGAGATTTTTGAGATAAGCCCTAAATCGCACCCCAAATACTTCAAGATCTGTTGAATGAAGAGAAACAAAGAGAACAAAGTGAAGTGATGAACCAATGGATGCGAGGGAAAAGGAAATGATTTGGCGGAGCGAAGCTCACCACTTTGCTTCAAAAACCCTGGGTATTGAAATTTAAAATTGGAAACCCTAGATCGGCAACCCACCGTCTTCGCTTTTTATGGCCCAACTAATGAGAGGGGACGGAGAAACGAAGAAAAGCGAATTCTTTTGTTTTCTTTTTCATTTATTTATTTTACATCCGAAATGAAATCAAAAGGAGCCCCCCTTTCTGATTCGCCGTTTCATTTTGGATATATGTATATATTAATGAATGTTCGCATGATGGGTGAAATTGAATCTACAGAGTCTTATTTTAATGCGTCTTTAGACGTTGATCCCTTTATATCTTTCATATTTATAAAGTATAGTTTCTCAAACTGTAGAGTTGTTGTTTTAGTCCTTCAATTCGAATAAGTTATTTCAAATTAGCGTCGCTGTTAGCTTCCACCAGCTCATATAAGTTTATTTCAAATTAGTGTCTTCGTTAGTTTCCACCCAGGGGTGTCCAATCCGCCTGAGGCCCGGCGCGGGCCCTGACCTAGCCGGGCCGGGGCCCAGCCTGGGCTTGGGTAAACCAAACAGAGTTCCGAGCCTGGGTTCGAGCCGTCTCGTTAGTGCCAGCACCGGGCTCGGCCCGACCAAAAAACAATCGAACCAGGGGTGTCGGGCCGGCCCGGCCCGCCCCAAACGGTCAAATGGTCACTTAAGTGACCGTTTGATGACAAAAGCCGGACCGGGCCAACCCGGCCCGTCCTTAACGGTCACAAATGTGACCGTTTTGGCCGGGTCAGGTCGGCCCTGTCTTAACGGTCATTTTTAACCTTTTGACCAAAATACCCCCAAAAACAGTCAAAATGGTCAAATTTTGAGGGTATTTTGATCATTTGTCTAGGGCTGCCTCTATAAATAGATGGGGTTTTTATTTATTTTTCTCATCCAAAACTCATCTACTTCTCTCTAATATTCTCTTATACTCTCTAATAATCGTTTTAGCTCTCTAATTCTTCAATCAAATGGCTTCATCATCTGATTATGAAGGGCAAAACCCAACTCCCGAAATGAGTCCTCCTACTATAGGAGGTACAACTACTCCTCCTACTCCTACCGATATTGATCCCGAATCTGGTGGCAATGACTACTCCACCAAGAGCTCCTAAACGGCCGAGATCTCACGTGTGGAATTTTTTCGAGAAGATAGACGTTACCAGGGATGAACACGGTAGGCTTCTTCTCACCTAGAATGCTAAGTGTGCGTTGTGCGGCCATATTTTCTAAGCTCATCATAAGAGCGGCACCAACCACCTCAAATGCCATTTAGATACACACAATAAAGTTCAGACGCCTCAAGGTGATATCCCACAATCTATGCTCTCTCAATCATCATCTTCTGGTAGTCTTGGTAGTTGGAATTATGAGGCAGTCCGAGCCAGAAAATGCGTCGTCAGGTTTATCATTCCTAAAAATCTTTCTTTTAAATTAGTAGAAGATGATGAATTTAAAGATTTATTTACAGATGGTTTTTACCCCGCATTTAAAAAAAGTTCTCATCAAACTTGTCAACGTGATATTTTAAAATATTATCAGGAGAAACAAGAAAAAATAATTTCTTATTTTCAAAGTTTAAACTGTAAATTTTTTTTAACTTCTGATATTTGGACATCTAAAGCACAAACTGGTTATTTATGTATCACAACACACTGGATTGATAAAAATTGACAAATGTTTAAAATAGTTATTTCTTTTTATTACATTTGAAGAGTCGCATATTGGTATTAATATTGCAAATTTAATAATTGAAGAACTTACAAAATTAGATATATTAGAAAGAATGTTTTTCTCTTTCACTAGATAATGTAACTAATAATAATGTAGTTGTTGATTATATCAAAACATCTCTGCTATTTGTCATGTTGTGGTGATCTTTTTCATATTAGATGTGTCTGTCATATTTTAAATTTAATTGTTCAAAGTGCATTTGATGTAATTAAACTCATGATAGAAAACGTTAGGTCAGTAGCTTATGCTCATAATGCTTTTGAACAAAGAATTAAAAGATGGAACAATTCTATAAAAGAAAAAATATAAAACCTAGACAAATTCCAAAAGATGTTGACTATAGGTGGAATTCCACTTATGCAATGTTAAGCGTAGCAATAAAATATAAAAAAATTATAAATAATTTTATTATTTTTTATACTTCTAGTTTTAGCTCTAGTAGCATGTATGGAATAATTGAAGATGAATGGACAGTTATAAATAATTTAAAAGATATGTTACAAGTTTTTATGATACTACAATGTTATTATCTGGTTGTTATTATCCAACCATTACTTTAGCTGCTTTACAGGTTTTAAATATTTAAAAAACTAATAAATATCATATGGATAATTATTTTGAAAATATAATTTTTTAAATAGAAAGTAAATTAAATAAATATTTTATGCATATTCCTATTATTTTTTGTTTGGGGTTCTTATTGATCCGTGTTTGAATGATATTGGCCTTCGAAGTTTTTAAATTCCTTGTATGGTAATACGATTATAGATACTAATGATGGTCAAACCATTACCGCTACTACTCATCATAATACTATTAAAAAGTATTTTCAAAGATTATATGATGAGTACGTAACTAAATATGGTGTAGCTACACATCAGTCTACAGCTTTTGCTTCTACGAGCTCAAGTCGGGGCAAAAGTGTAAGTTTTGATAGGTATGCAATGGTAGCTGAGCTAACTGGTGGATCTGGACTTGGATCATCAGCGAAGGTTTTTGAAATTGATCAATATTTAACTGCATCTTTAGTTAAATGTCAAAATAATAGTTTAAATATTTTGCAATTGTGGAAAGTATATGGAACAATTTCGTATCCTATACTTTCCATCATGGTTCGTGACTTACTAACAGTGTAAGTTTCCACAATAGCTTCGGAATTCACCTTGAGCACAATAGGACGTTTGATCGATGACCACATGATAGCGTTAGATCCGTATACTGTACAGACGGTCATGTGCTTACAAGATTGGTGGAAGTACGAGAAGAGAACGCAAGGCATCAATCGGATGGCTGGTATTGAAGATAAATTTGAAGAGTTAGGGACTAGCAAATAGATATAAAAAGTAAACAATATTCATCAAATTATAATTTTTATTTCTTAGCTAAAAATTTGTAATAATTTATTTTGAAAACATATGCAAATGATAATGATATAGATGAGTAGGTGCCAACCTAGTTGGGATGTACTCATCTATTGTGATGCAATGAATTTCAAAATAAATTTATAATTGTAAACGATTTACTGATTATTAATAAAGAAGTTATTTTTATCATTTTAATTTTTATAATTTTTTGTATTTGTAATTTATATAATTTCAAATGATTAATAAATAATAATATGATTTTTTTCGTTTAATTTTTAGGTATGTATTATTAAAATTTTAAAGAAATAAAAAATTAAAAACCCTAAAAAAATCGGGTCGAGCCGGAGCCCGGTTCGCTCAAGCCCGGCCTCGGCCCAGACCCGGCCCGGTGCTCCCCGGATCCGGGTCCGGGCCCCGTTTTACTCAGCCTGGGAAACCGAGCCCGGGTCGGGCCAGCCCTTTTGGACACCCCTATTTCCACCTATTATTCCTTACTCGTGTTATGTTTCCTTAATTCAACATCTTAGATTACCCTTTTACCTTCGTTTCATTCATTGACTCACAAATAACAAATTTTCTTCTCCCAATTCTATTAAACATGAGCTCGTAGGAAGAAGATGGTTATTAAAAGAGGAACAGAGAGTTTGAATTTGGATTTTGAACAAAAGATTGAGTTTGTACTAAACATAAAAAAAATGGCATATCTGAGCATCCAAGTTACATTGAAGAGGAAAATGCTATGAGGCCCCAATCTGATAAAGCAAATGTGTGTGCCCACCCCCTGCACCCCCCAATACCAAACAGAAGACTAAGTCAACAAGTCATTTACCTCCAAAATCAAGTTTGTAATGTGTTTACGTCCTAGTGTCATATCATTACTAATTCAAAAAAACCCAAAATGACCTTGACTGCACTTGCTGCCTCTCTCTCTTTTTCATCACCCCCCCCCCCCCGAAAAAAAACTCTTCCCTTAAAAAAAGGTTTTGTTGTGAACCTTAGCAACCTCTAATCCTAACACGATTTCCCATTTCTTCTACTCCCGTTCGTGGAAAAAAATTTCCTTTTTTCTCGCTCATCATTCTCTCTCAAATGAGGGTTAGGTTCCATTTTTCTATATAATGTCTGAAGACGGCCCAGCATCTAAGATTATTTCTCCCGTTGGAGAAAATCTTGAAGACAACCCAGCTTTTAAGATTATTTCTCACGTCGGAGAAAATCTCAAAGACGACTTCCAGTATGAAGTTGTAAAGAGAAATATAGGTACAGATTTAGTGGTCAAATCCATTGAGAAGAAGAAAAAGGTGTTGAATGAAGGTGCAGCGGACGAGTCCATTATTGGAAATGAAGGAGTTGCAGGTGGAGAGGGAGACTATAGGGAAAATCATTCAACATGTTCTTACAGACATCGCCCAAGAGTATTTCACTCATTCAACCCCTAATGATGAACCATAACAAGATCTTGTACTGATTAAGGAACACTCTAAATAAAGAGGAGAAGGCAGCATAGATGATGCCACCAAAGCTCTATTGGACTTGCAGAGTGCAACCAAAGGGATGAAGAGGAAAAAATAGTAACACATTGTAAAACCCCGTAAATTTAAGTATATTGTGATAAGTAATATTTAATATGTTATATTGTGATAAATAACATATTTTTGATGTTTGAGTATGTTAGGAATTGATTTGAGGTCAATTCGACGTACATATTTTCGAGTATGAAAATGAATCAGTTTGCACAGGCAAACCGACTCAGTATAGTCAACTAGTGCTCTTAGTAGTCGACTACTCTGAGCCCGTAAATAGTTTACAAAAACTTGAGTTAAGCTTATTAGTCGACTACTAAGCTTAGTAGTCGACTAGCGGGAGTTTTCTCAGTGTGTGTAGGTTTGGTATCGGGCTGATTTTGTTTGTTTCGAACCCGACCGTTAACCTATGTGTTTATACTCGTTTTAAACCCTAATTCCTCACCTTACATGTGAAATATCAGCAGCCTCTCACATCCTTCAACCCTAACCCTAAAAGTGTGAGTTTTGGATGTGTTCTTGAGGCGTTTGTCGAGAGGAAGGTAGATTTTTTGCGTTTTGGAGAAGAGTGATCTTGCGTGCACATGTTCAGGAGATCAACGCCACTTTGAGGAAAGATTATTTTTGTCCAAATTCATCTTCATAGTTAAATAACTAGTTTGAGATGTTTAATTAGTATTCACATGCTTAAATCTTAATTTGAGGTGTTGAAGTTTGGTTTTTGATGATAAGTCTTAACCCTATGCTAGATCTGAAGTTAAATCTTTACTGTTGATGATAGAAACGTGATCATGATCATTAGGGTTTATGTTAATTTTATCTATAACTTGTTAATTATGTTTGTCTCATGATTAAACCCTAATTAGTTATTTAATTAAGGTTTCTTGTAAGCTAGTTATGCTAAAACCCTAGGTTTGTGATACCTAAGGCATATGAACATGTATAAACAAAATTTTACTCCTGTTCATGAGTAGTAATATCATTGTGTTGATAATTTCATAGTTTAATTAAGAGCTAATTGAGGATTTGGTTAATTAGTACGTTAAACCCAAATTTGAGCAAACTAATAAAATTGTTTCATGTTCAGGATGGAGTCTTGAAATTTGATGAATATTACATGTTTCATTTTGTATTTAAATCTCATGATAAGTTTTGGGTGATTGATATATACCTGTTCGTGCATGAAAGAATGCATGTTTTGACAGGGCAGTCGACTACTAAGTTTAGTAGTCGACTACTCATGCCTAATTTAGGTTTATAGAAACTGAATTAATACAGTGTAGTCGACTAATGTGCTTACTAGTCGATTACTAAGTTTCACACTGCCGTGACAGAGTCTAAATGGACTCAGTGTAGTCGACTACTAAGGTTAGTAGTCGACTACTAAGACTTTTCCTGAGCATATTGTTGCATTGTTTTTTTAGATGCGATTGCAGGGTTCGAGTCGCACGATAGTATACATATAGATATAAAAATACATGAATAGTATCGTAGTACACGCATGAGTATCCTAAAAGGGGATTTGACAAGTGTTAAGTGATTATACTTGAGTCAGAGTAGTATACACATGTCGGATATCGTTAATGAGCCCAGCTCAGTACTTATGAGATAGTGTGTCGATATGCTAGATTTATACAGTTCATACATATGATGAATATCGTTGATGAGCTCAGTTCAGTACTAGGTGGGATAGTGCGTCGATATTCCATTGTACAGGCCATTGAGTCGGGTCTGGATGTTTTGTCTAGCAGTCCGTCCGCACGAGGATGCGATGAGGCTTGTGACTTGTGAGCCATCTTTTAGGATACATATAAGGTAGGTTGTCCCGTACTCATGTTAAGCACTGAGATTACGATGAGACCAGGGCCGGCCCTGAGCTAGGGCCACCAGGGCTACAGCCCGGGGCCCAAAGCTGAGGGGGGCACAGCTAAGAGGGACTAGGATCAACAAGGACGAAGCTATGTACAGCTCTGGGGATGCCTTGGCCCCCTCAAAGTTTTTGATTTTGAAATTAAGTTCTTGTAGCTAGCAACTTCCCATAGACAAGCCCATGGATCAGATCGGATGGGCCTTACTTGCAAAAGGATCTATGTATCATTTTTGCCTAGATTGTCTTATCATGGATTTTTACCGAAAAAATTAACTATTTTATTTTCATTCAATTTTCATTCAATGTTACAGAAGGTTATTTCGTGCAATGTTACAGAAGTAATATGGAAATTCATGCTAATTATAAAATTGAATGAGCATACTGGAAATGAAATTCCAGGTCTATTGTAGGCATTTGGTTAATGTTATTCAGACTTAAAGTTTAGGTTATTTTCTGTTTCAGACACTTGATGACAATTTTTTTACTCATATATATAATATATATATGCGACTCTGTACATGTATCCATTTACACTTATGACATATAGAATTACCTATGTATCTTTGTAGGCATCAAAAAATGCTAATAGATATCCAAACATAGAGAAGATCATCCAAAAATCACCTCATACTGTCTTAGAAAAAAAAATCAAGACAAATATGAACTGTCTCGCTAGCGAGACGGTGTTTACTGTCTCGCAGCGAGACAGTGTTTACTGTCTCGCAGCGAGAGCGCGTTTACTGTCTCGCCAGCGAGACAGCTTTGAAATGATCAAAAATCACTTAATAACTGCCACACACGTATCCATTAACTGCCGAGGAACGTGGAAAACATCTTGGGCGAAAATCATGTAAATAACTGCCAAAATAACGGAGTTTAAAACGTGGGAAGGCAGTTACAACAAAAACTGCCAAGCAGTTTCTTTTTCCGAGATAGTATTTACTGTCTCGCAGGCCGAGACAGCAAACACTGTCTCGGCCACCGAGACAGTAAACACTGTCTCGCCAGCCTAATGTTGTCATTTGTTGTGTTTTTTTTCAGTTATGTCCCAGAGGCTATAAATACCCCCTAGGGTCATTACTGACGGGGATCGAGCATTTTATCGAGCAATTCAGAGTAGAGAGAGCAGACAGAACAGTTCTTAGTGTGATTCCTTGAGATTCGAGCTTTGACTTGATCTTAAGAAGAGTGATCGTCTTACTTTTATAAGATCTTCACTTCAAATTCCTACTTCGATAAACGAAGGAAGAATCACAAACCCCCCTTCACGATCTGTGATTTGGCGGTCCACGAGTCAAAGCACTCCCGACACAGGCAAAGTCCCACAAAACAAGAATCGATAAACGATTTTTGTGTTATTTTCTCAAGAGTTATAATTTTCTTTTGTTGTGTAAAAGAAGTCTTATAAAAAGGCTATTTCTTTTGAATTTGTTGTAATCGACCGAAGATATAATGAATTCTACAACGAAACCAACTTTTAACGAAAACAAACTGGCGACCATAGTGGGAGCCAGCAGCCTCGCTGCCGAGGCTGCAGTGTCGCAACCGATCAAGATCGTGGTTAATGAAGAGATCGAATATGAGTTCGATCAGGCGAAATTCGAGGAGTACCTGTCATCCTCATCCTCAAAACCTTCCTCATCTCGTAAGAATAGGAAGGTTTCATCTTCCAAGAAAACTTTCAAGTCTGCAATGCCGATGAAGACTGCAGATGAAGGTTCTTGCCTGATCGCTGCTAAGGAATATACCTGCAACATCCCTGCTCCAAACGACTCTATACCAATTAAGGAGTCGTTGATTAATGGCTCACCGGTGCTGACGAAGAGGGCTCGTCAGAGACAACGCCAGCGTCGTGCTCGTCAATTGGCTAAGGCCTTACAACAAACTGACGGGGTCCATTACTATGCGGACCTAGAGTCGAGGAAGCATAAGGTGGTTCAGTTGCCTCAACGGCAAAATAATCACATTGCCGCACAGCTTACGACGGAGGAATGGACTCTCGTCAAAAGGGCTCGTTCGACCCTTAAGGAACGTATACAAAGGCGTCAGGTGAAGGCCGCCCGTGCCCGCGCCCTTCGTCAACAAACACAAGGAATCAAGAAAGAAATGGTGTCTGAAAAGCCACCAAAGAACCGTAAAGTTTGGATTCCGAAAACGCCGCAAGCATCTGTTCCGGGCCCGTCTACTGTATCATCAGTGAAACCCTGGGTTAATCCAGACTTATCAAAATTTGAGATCACAATGGCGGATCGCCTCGGTCCTTCGGCTGACGATCGAGGCAAAACCCCAATCAAAGAACACTCAAATCCAGCAAATAAACATTTAGTGGTTTCTTATGCAGGGGTCGTAAATATCCGCCTGTTAGAACTGGACAAGTCCGACACGAGAATGTATCAATTCACTCTCGTTTAGGACCTATGAAGACTTCATGCCCGCAAAGGGGTGGATTTAAGAATTCAACCTTGGATCACCCAGAGGCGACGACTAGTCGTCCTGTGCATGTTAACAAGGTTCACAAACAAAAGATAGTGTAGGCTGTCTAAAAATCACAATAGATAGCTTATCCCCCATCAAATACCGATGATGGAAGTTACAATCTGACGAATTCCAGAAGGCTACAATTTGAAGACTTTCACGTAGATCGCTGAATGTTACAATCTGACGACCTTCACGACAACCGATGAGAGCTCTAATCAACAGACTTCACAATCAACATCGGGAGTTACAATCTGACAACTCTCATATTTTTGAGCAGCCAAGGCGAAGATCACTCAACAATGGTCTTTACAACGCTCTACAGAAGAGACTACAAGTCAACTAGCCCCTTCTAAACGCGGAAGTCATCCCCGCGTTACAACTCTGGAAGTGCACATGACCATCGCGTTTCTGAGGTTCAATCAACATCCGACCTCAGAGTTTCCAAGCTACAACAAATCAAACGCGAGCGACACTCGCGTTCATTGGTGTTCAGCCAACACCCAACCTCGCGTCTCAATTCTAAGACGCGAGGTTAGGGTCCTGAACGCCAACGTGGGCGTTTGACTCATTCAACATGAGTTGAACGGTTCTAAAACCGTTTCCCACGATTTGAGGGCAGTTACACCCCACTTAGGAGAGATTTAAGGGGCGGTTTCACCCCCTTAATCCTCTATAAATAACTGAAGATCAATTCAGTTCAGGGGGGAGGAGTTTGATTTTCAAGACTCGGATCAACCACTGAAGGCTGGCTTTTGGAGAATTGGCAGCAACGATTGGAGCTTGGGCGAGCTTTTGAGGAGATCGGCATCATCCTCCAACGGAGATCATCTTCAACTTCAGCAACAGAGAGCCTCTGTCCTTAGCTTATAACCGACTTTCGGTTCAAATCAACTCTTTCATAGAGTTTCAAACTCGTTCAGAGTTATCAACTCGTTCAGAGTTCTAAAACTTGCCACGCAAGTTCTCCACAACGTCAAATCGTGAGGAGAAGACATCGTTCCAGTGAAGCAAAACGTCGGATCGTCAACGGAGAACAAACTCGACGCGAGCATTCGAGGGAGGCACTCCATCGCCACCGTAAAGAACCTAGTTTTAAACAAAGGAGAAAACCGAATTTGTTTTCTTCTCTTTTGTAATCAAGTTGTAACCAGAATCAAAGGAATTCAATTCAATTTTCTTTTGTTCTCTTCTTTGCAATTTTTCCTACATACAGATAGGTTGCTCAAATCACAATAATGATGAGTTGTACTATCAAAATAATAAATCACGGAAAAGAATTGTCCGAGAAGATGAGTCTCACTGCGCTTGCGAGAGGCTCATTAAGGCAGTGTTGACAGAATGTGGTTGCTCCAAAACTAATTCAACAAGAGTCTCCGTATTTCAAAGACTGTCCACTGAAACGCCAAAACCCAAAATGAGGCGCTTCAACAAAAAGAAATTCGTGATTCAACGAAATGAATTCCCTGAGGTTACTATAAACATGACCGGCAGAGGAAAGCAACTATTGATCAACCCTGACCCTGATTTCTCTCCGGAAGGGAGAGTTGAGCGGGGTCTCTCTCAAAGGATGTCGCGGTTACAAAGAAGAGCCAACCGACGTCGAGACTACAAAAGAATGCATGAAGGGTTATCTTCAGAGGAGGAACTGTCAGATACTTGTTCTGCTGTTGCTTTAGATGATACCACGTCCAGCGTTGGGCGAGTCAGAGAATCATTTGCAATCACGCCGGATCAATTGGCTCAGATACTGCAGGAAGCGTTAGCTAAACAACGCGAGGAAATTAGAGCTGAAATCAAAACTGAGATGGAGTTGACAATACAGCAGATGCGAGATTTGCAAGCTCAACAACATCAACCGGAATCGAGCCAAAAGGCAGAATCCAGCCAGCGTAACGTTATACTTGTACGTATAGCTGAATTGGATAATGAAGAAGATGAGACTATCTTTGCTGATCATCCTCTGGATAAAGACAATTCTGGAAGCGGTCCGGCTAAATCATCTACTCAAATCTACTTGAAGAAGAGTGAGGAAGAAGACAAAAAGATGCAAGATCTCGAGAGCAAAGTCAACGCTCTGATGACGGCCCAAGAAGTAAAGAAAACGGGCATTCCATACTCATACCCGAGAGAATAGGATCTGATTCCTTATCCTCTAAAATTTAATTTGATTAACTTTACTCCTTTTAATGGCAGGGGTTCACCAACTCATCACTTGATCTATTTCAAGTCACATCTTGGCGCAATATCCGAAAATGAAGCCTTGATGGTCCGGTCATTTGTAGGAACCCTCCGTGGGCCTGCTTTCGATTGGTACCGACGCCTTAAACCCGGGAGTATCACTAGCTGGGAGGATATGGAAGGATTGTTCCTCACCAATTTTTCGACAACGACACTGAGGTCTCTATTGGCACCTTGTTGGACGAGAAGCAGAAGGATGGGGAGTTAGTTGATGTCTTCGTCAAGCGGTTCCGGAACAAAGCGGTAAACTGCCGAGATCCACTCACAGAAGAGTTTATCCTACAGACATGTCACAATAACTTGTCGCTGGATGTGTTAGAAGTCATGGGGGTTGTGCCTTCTAAAACTTGAAAAGAGTTAAAAGTGAGAGGTGAACAAGCTAAACGCTTTCTTAAGAGAAAGAAGTTGGAGAGACGATTGCCACAAGATAATCCTCAAAAACAGAACTTCAATTCTCGAGGCAGAGGAAGAGGGTCTGGGGCTGTTGTTGATGCGCATCAAACATCACAACAGCCACAACAATAACCACAGCAGTCATCCTTCCAGTTAGCATCGAATCAGAATCAACAGCCTCCGAAGCAGTTTAAGACCTCAGAGCCCAGATTCCCGAAGGAGTACTCTTTCAAGGATGATGAAGTTCCGGTTATCTTCAAATATCTGTTGGATAACAACAAAATCAAGCTTCCACCGGTCACAAACCAAGAAGAAGCAAAGAAAACTAATGATCCGAAGTATTGTGCATATCACAGAAGGGTCCACCATCCCACTAAGGCGTGTTATGTCTTAAAAGACAAAATACAAACCTTAATCGATGTTGGTATCGTGACACCGAAACCAAAGGAGAAGAAAGTAGGTGCAAATATAGTGTCCATTAGCTTCGGATCAGTTCCTTTATCCTGGTTTCAAGCCGAACCAGTATTAAAAGTCAAAATACAGACCATCAACGATGACCCTCATGGACAACGCCAAAAAGGGCTTGTATCTCACACAACCCCCGATGACGAGATCCTTTGGGTTCATCCGGATTTGCTTGAAGATGAACAATGGGCGACATCCACTCGAAGAAGAAATTAAAAGGCAAGGGAAAAGAGAAGTCCTGTTACGGAGCCTCGGCGATTCCTGAGAAGAACGATGAGGAGATTCCAGCTTTACCTCTTTCTGAAGAAGAGCAGGAAGTTTTCGCTACTAGAAGTGGAAACGAATACAGTTTCAACTACCCAAGCGCATCCGAGCAATTAGCCGAGCAGAGGGTAGAGAAAGCTGTACCTACAAAGACTTTGACAGAGCTGGGGGTAGTTACAACCCTATTTTTATTGGCCGAGAAACCTCAGAAAGCTGCTAAGCAAAAGGAGAAGGAACCTCAACACAAAGAAGTTCAAGTTCCGAAGCAGTCTCGTTTTAACCGACCGATTGGACGAGACAAACCGAAAAGCTCGAATACTCCATACCGCTTCGATGTCATGACTCGATAGGCTAATATCCCAGCAAGAATCACATTCTACGAATTACTGCGCCTTTCAAAGGATACCAGAGAAGCTTTGCAGGAAGCCTTAGCTGATTCTGAGGTATTTCTTACTCAGATTAAGCCGATCTCCGAGAAGCCAGAGTCATCAATTCAACACTACAACTTAGCAGCCACAAAGTTTCCTTGCATTGCTTTCACGAAAGAAGATATGCAAGTTAAGAACTCGAAGCATGATAGGCCTCTATATTTCACCGGATATATTGGCTCGAGCATTGTCAACCGGATCCAAGTGGACCCGGGTTTCGCTGTCAGCATTATGCCGCTACGATTGATATACCACCTCGGAATCCCGCCAACAAGCTAGCCTCCACAAGAACCGTTATCTACAGATTTAACACTAGTGGGTCAAGGCCATTGGGGAAAATCCGAGTGAAGTGTCAGCTTGGAGATTTTAAGTCGGAAGTCACTTGCTATGTGATTGATGCTGAAACTTCATACAACTTACTGTTGGGTCGCCCATGGATCCACAGTAATTTTATAGTTCCCTCCACCCTCCATCAGTGTCTGAAATATGTCGACACTAACAACGAGGTTAAGACAGTGGTCGCAGATAAGCAACCGTTTAAGGGGTTAGAAAATTATTTTACTGACTCCCTTCTTTACGGTGCTGAATCTGATACTGAACCATCGGCCCATGGTATGGACAGTGGAGAATAAGCTGATACCGAAGCTGGACTCGATTATAGTGAAGGTCTTGTACTAAATGACATTGAACCTCTTGTAATCGATCTTGACGGTGATGAATCGTCAGATGAAAGTTATAACTGGCAACTTGCCGATGAAATAATAAAGAATGATTTAGAGTACTCACATTGTCTCAATGATGTAATACAAGAATTGTATGACGACCCTAGTTTACACATGCCACTTCGTTCGTCTTGCACGACAACGAAACATATCCAAAGTTCATTCGGAACAACTATGATCCTACCCGCAAAGACAAGGGGTGAAAAAGAAATAGTTTTTGGAAAAGGGGAACCATCCCCTACTCCATATCTTTTCTTGAACATTAATTCAGATAAAGAAGAACCCGTGCAACATTTTTCTCGGTACAGCTCACAAGCAAATGGTTACATGAGGAAGCAAGGCTATAACCTCTCGCTCGGTGAAGGTCTTCATTTTGATCAAGGTGTCAGGGTTCCACCCCGTCCTACCTATGTACCAAAAGGAAAACCGGATAATTATTATAGTCATAAAAGAGGTCTATGTTATGCTTCATCATCTGATGACGAATATTGCCAACAAATCATTAGCCAACTAAGAAATAAGAGTGGGTATTCATCCGATGCTTCAACCTGGGATTCCGACGTGAGCATTGGAGAGAGATTCAAGGCCCTAATGTCAAACATGGCGACAGTTGATCCTTCCACAACTGAAGGAGACGACCAGTTGCCTATTTGGGAAGACCCCTGGATGCATTACATGAATATCAAATACGGCGATCGATTTGAGCAAAGAGAACCTCCAACTGAAGATAAAGTAATCCAAGTTAATATGGGTAACAAAACTAATTCGAAACCTATATTTATCAGCGGTGATCTTCCATCGGATAAAAAAGAGGAATTAATCACCCTCGTTAGGGAGTATATCAACGTTTTTGCTTGGAACTACGAAGATATGCCGGGACTCGACCCAAATGTGGCAATGCACAGCCTTAATATAAAATCGGATGCTAAACCTGTTAAGCAACAACAAAGACGGTTTCGTCCGCAAATTATGGAGGCGATAGAAGCTGAAGTCAAGAAATTGATCGATTCAGGTTTTGTCAAAGAAGAACAACACCCTGATTGGCTGGCCAATATCGTTCCAGTCCTTAAGAAGAATGGAAAAAATCAGAATTTGTATTAACTTCAGAGATCTGAATACCGCCTGTCCTAAAGACGATTTTCCCCTACCCATTACAGACGTCATCATTGACAACACATGCGGGTATGAGAGAATGTCATTTATGGATGGATTTTCGGGGTATAATCAGATCAAGATGCACCCCGACGATGAAAAGCATACAGCATTCAGAACACCCCTTGGTGTCTTTTGTTATACTGTTATGCCTTTCGGTTTGAAGAAAGCCGGTGCTACGTACCAACGAGCAATGACGAAAATCTTTCAAGAGCACCTTCGGAAGACCGTCGAATGCTACGTTGATGACCTGGTCGTTAAGAGCCGTGATAAAAACGACCACATTAACGATTTGAAGACAATGTTCGATCTTATGAGGACTCACCAGCTAAAGATGAATCCGACTAAGTCATTCCTTAGAATGTCCAGCGGTAAATTTCTTGGGTTCGTTGTCACCACAAAAGGTATTCATATCGATCCTGATAAAGTGAAGGCGATACATGAACTACAACCCCCGAGAAATCTTAAAGAACTCAGAGGTCTGCAAGGTCGATTGGCATATATCCGTCGATTTATATCAAACTTATCCGGAAAATGTCAACCGTTCTCCAAACTCACAAAGAAAGGTGTATCATTCATTTGGGATGAAGCATGTCAAAAGGCGTTCGAAGATATTAAAACATATCTAGCGAATCCGCCTATTCTCGTTGCACCGAAATCAGGCAGACCGTTTTTGATTTATGTCAAAGCGACGAGCCATTCGTTAAGTGCATTACTTGCACAAGACGACGATAACGGTCACGAACAAGCTGTGTATTATCTGAGTCGCACGTTGGTAGGAGCTGAATCCCGGTACCTGATGATCGAGAAAGAATGCCTTGCCTTAGTATTTGCAATACAGAAAATACGATATTATTTAGTTGGACAGATAATTTATGTCATTTATAACATAAACCCAATCCGAGTATTCATGACCCAGCCGGCCTCCATGAATTGGCGTTTAGCCAGGTGAGCTTTACTCTTATCACAATATGACTTGTATTTCAAGCAACAAAAATTAGTTAAAGGACAAGCTATTTGCGATCTTCTGGCGGAAAATCCTACAAAAGATGTAGTCGAGTTGTACGACGATCTACCAGATGAAACTCACGAAGTTAATACCACCTCACATCAACAAGTGTGGTAGTTATACTTCGATGGGGCTTCTCGCGCAACCAACGTGGCGAGCGCGCCCGGATGTTCTAAAATCTCCTCAGGAGTGGGGGTCGTTTTAGTTTCTCCGAAAAAACATGTCTTACCTAGAGCATACTCATTGACCGAACCATGCTCTAATAACGTGGCAGAGTACAATGCATTGATAATTGGACTTAATTTTGCCAAAGAGCTGGGGGTCGAAAACCTTGAAGCTTTTGGGGATTCTCAACTGGTAGTTAATCAGATACGAGGAGAGTATGAAGTCAGAAATCGAGACCTGATTCCATACCATCAGGTGGCCATCGAGATGGCAAGCTCATTTGAAGAGTTTTTCATCGAATATGTTCCACATCTCCAAAACACATATGCAGACGCATTGGCGGCATTGTCGGTATCTTTGGCTCAACCTCCCGAAACAGAGCAATTAATTACAGTGAGGACTCACCAGCTTATTGTTCCAATCTACGATTCGATTGCTAAAGAAGCATACTCAACAAGAGTTGAACCCGAAGTTCGATATTGGCGTTTTCCTATTATCGATTACGTCCTACATGGTATATTGCCTGAAGATGTAAGAGAAAGGGATTCGATTCGGCGAAGGGCGCCGAGATTTTACTACAACGCTGCAGCACAAATGTTGTATCGACGGTCGTACGATGGTCTATTACTCCGTTGTCTATCCAATAAGGAAGCGGAACAAGCTCTCAAAGAGGCGCATGATGGGACATGCGGTGCACATCAACCCGGTCCTAAACTCTGGGACCGACTTAGGAGAATTAGGTATTACTGGCCGACTATGGTAAAGGATGCAGTCGACTATGCCCGACGATGTCAAGTGTGTCAATTACATGCAAATTATATGCACCAGCCTCCTGAGCATTTACACCTGTCCGCAACGTCATGGCCATTTAAAACTTGGAGAATGGATATAGTAGGTCCTATTTTCCTGCCTTTGGTTAAAGGGGACCATTTCATTCTGGCAATCACCGATTACTTCTCGAAATGGGCACAAGTAGTTCCGCTTAAAGAAGTGAAGACAAGTGATGTTATTAAATTTATTAAACACCACATCATATATCGGTATGGTGTCCCAAGACGAATAGTGCACGATAATGGTCCTCAATTCGTTAGCAACGCATTTATTAAATTCTACGACAAATTCGGGATTAAAGGCGTTTCATCAACTGCTTATAATCCTACAGCTAACGGATTGGCCGAAGCTTTTAACAAGACCATTATCAAGATTTTGGCAAAACTTGTGAAGACCAATAAACGAGATTGGGACGACAAACTCGGTGAAGCCCTGTGGGCTTATCGTATAACTGTTCGTACACCAACCAGAACAACCCCGTATTACTTAACATACGAGTGCGAAGCCGTCCTTCCGTTGGAGATACAAATTCCTTCCCTCCGTGTCGCTCTCGCAACGGGAATGACGACGGAAGAGCATCATCAGAAACGTCTCGAAGAATTGGAAGCGTTAGATGAAAAGCACTTGGAAGCTCAGCAACAAATCGAGTTTTATCAAGCTAGAATTTCTCGGGCTTTCGATAAAAAGGTCCGACGACGAAGTTTTAAAGAAGGAGATCTGGTTCTTGCTGTTCGAAGGCCTATGATTCTCAATTCTAAGAAGAAAGAAAATTCCAACCCAAATGGGAAGGATCGTTCGTGATAGAAACAGTCTATTCAAACGGTGCTTATCGCCTGATTACTCAGGATGGCAACAAATTAATGATGCCAATAAACGGGAAGTTCCTGAAAAAATATTATCTGTAATATATTCAGGATAACTTATGCAAAACGGGAAGTTCCTAGAGAATCCTATGTAGGATGTTTTTTTAGGATAACCCGATATCAGTCGATTGTTCTAAATGAGAAATTGATCATTCAATCATTAATTCTTGATTATCATAAAATTCTTTTATAGCTTTTGGTGAGATGAGATTCAAGTATGTAAACAGTTAATCTTTCCTCACAAAACCCCTACCGATCGAATCGATCGACGGTGGGTCCATCAAAATCAGTCACGGATTAAAATCCTTCAAGCTCCTGTTGTATTTGTTTTCTAGCATTCCCAGTGCCGAAATTAGATATAATGTCAAAATTCAGATTATCGGTCCGTATCAATTGCCGGATCATTTCGTGTCAAATTCTTGTGTTTGACATCAAAATTTCCCACCAAGCAGCTTATACAAATCAATAAACTCATTGTTATTTGTACCCCACTCTCAAATTCCCATATGATCAAACCTTTAAACAGTTAGGATCATCTCAAATCCCCGTTTTGATCAAACCTTTAAATAGTCAGGACCAAAACTAAAATCCCCTCTCGATTCCTTTAATGAACGAGAGGTCCACAAATCGAACGATCAAACCTTCCTACAGTTAGGATCGTCTCAAAACTCCCACTTGGTCAAACCTTACTACAGTTAGGACCACAACCAAAATCTCCTTTCGATTCATTTCGCGAACGAGAGGTCCACTATTGAATTGAATAATCAAACCTTATGACAGTTAGGATTATTCAAGCCAATCCAGATTCTCTAAGTGGAGATTCCACTTCGAGTTTTCTTTGCACCAGGAGATAGAATATAAAATTCTTCCTCTCCGATTTTAGGTTTATCTCTACCAACAAACAAGAGACCAGGAGATAGAATATAAAATTCTTCCTCTCCGATTTTGGGTTTATCTCTACCAACAAACAAGAGACCAGGAGATAGAATATAAAATTCTTCCTCTCCGATTTTGGG
>BQKN01035752.1:2427-12438 GCA_022839385.1 Asparagus kiusianus
TTAATCTTCTAGGTTGTTGTCAAAACAGGGATATAAAAATATAAAACAAATTAAAGAGTTAGAAAATTCAGACCTGATCGGGAGCAGTCGTGATATCACTGCCCTAGAAGATTAAGGACCCGCCTATCACCCTGGCGCAATTTATCCTCTCTCCCCTAGCGGTAAAAACCCCCGGAATCGGCCGGCCTCTGCACTCGGGCGTGAGTCACAGAGCTTATGCTCAGACGAAAATGGTTGCCTAAAAAATAGAAATATAAATATGTAGCCGAAATTTCTTGGAGGTATGAGAGTAGAGAAAGAAGAGAGCTTAGAAGTTTTCCTCTTTGTTTGTGTGTTTCTGAATGAGCTCCAAGCCTTCTTTTATAGGTGATGAGAGGTGTAACCCCAGCTGAATCCAAGGGACCGTTACACACAAGTTTTGCTTCCGTTACCCGCATGCAGCCGTTACAGAACGTGTAAAACGTGCAAAAATAAAAGCTTGAGAAGCAAAAAGGTGTGCGTGTGCGGTGCGGCGTGGCGCGCGGGCAAGGCGTGCGTGCGCGCGTGTGTGGTAGAAATGCAAAACCCACAAAACCGAAAACACTATTCAAAGCCCAATATGGAGAGAACCATTATATACCCTTTACTATTCATCTCATTTTCCAATGTGGGACTATTCACAAAAGCAAAATTGCCTTTTCATGACAAAGCTTCCAACAAAAATAAGAACAAAAAATATCATTCTTCTAAGTAACACAAATTCTCCTTATTAATTATCAACCGAAATGGGGTATGTTTGTTTGAACTGTTAATACCCACCTAAAATAAAAAGAAAAATCTTTGACCGTGATTTTCCAGCCCAAAATGAATGAATTTCGTGAATTTGATAGAGGCGTTCGTGTTAACCTAACAATTTTGTAATAGCTTTGAAACGAGTGGTTTTTACGTAATTCTGACAAGTTCGAAGTTCCATCAATTTTAACTCTCATATGATCAAACTAGTCCATATAGGCTGAGATCACCCTAGGATTGCATCAAACTACTCATAAACATCATGAAAATAGATTGGGATCCTTTACTCATCAATGTTGGATTTAATGTAATAAATCTATTTGTGGGCACATATGATTAATCAATGTGTATTGCTATCTTTCAGGATAACCCACTTAAGTGATCAAATTAATTTGGGTTAATAGGTATTTAAATAAGTCATGGGTTATATGTGCAGATACCAGGTTGTAATTGTGATTTGTTGAGGGGTCAAATTACAAAAGTACAACACCTATAAATAAGGGGTTATGGTCCCTAATCTAGGGTTACATTCTCTAATTCTCTTCAACCCCATCTAAGAGAGAAATTCGGCTATAGAGAAACCCTAAGGTTAGAAGATCAAAAACCCAAATCAAGATCAATCAATGGATTCAGGTATAAGCTTCCGCTCCTTTAGATTATTGTTAATCTCTTTGAATTAATCATGGCTATATGATTTTAGATCTAAGATTTTATGATTCAGATCTAACAAGTGGTATCAGAGCCACCTTTGATTAATTCTTAGGGATTTAAGTTTTAAAATTGGGTTTTTTGATCTTAAATCTCTGGTTTTTTGGATTGAGATCTATGTTCGGATGAACAGTAACGGAAATTTTTTCGGGTGAACAGTAAATTTTTTGGATTTTTTCTTTTATTTTTTGGGTATGGATCAAGAAATTTTTTTTCGATTCTGGATCTGTTTTGAAAATAAAAATCAAAGAATTTTTTAGGTTTGATCTTTGGTCCCATGCTCCTCGCCGGCGAAGGTTCGCTGGCGGCCTCGCTCTCGACTCCGACGGCGACGGCTGTGTCAGGAAACCCTAGGGTTTCGACCCTTGGGTGCCGGAGCAATGGCGGCAACGGTTTCAGTTTGAAACCCTAAGGGTTCGTGCATGAAAACGTGGTGAAATTTAACCGAACTTCGCGTTCGTTATAAGGTGAGCCTCGCGCTCAAATTTAACGAACCTCGCGTTCGTTCTCATGTGAGCCTCGCGCTCAACTCAGGTGAGCCTCGCGCTCAATTTTAACGAACCTCGCGTTCGTTCTCATGTGAGCCTCACGCTCAACTCAGGTGAGCCTTGCGCTCAGTTCTAAAGTGAGCCTCGTGCTCAAATTTAACGAACCTCGTGTTTGTTCTCTTGTGAGCCTCGCGCTCAGTTCTCATGTGAGCCTCGCGCTCAATTTAACGAACCTCGCGTTCGTTCTCTTGTGAGCCTCGCGCTCAACTCAGGTGAGCCTCGCGCTCAGTTCTCAGGTGAGCCTCGCGCTCAGTTCTAAGGTGAGCCTCGCGCTCAATTTAAACGAACTTCGCGTTCGTTCTAAGGTGAGCCTCACGCTCAATTCTAAGGTGAGCCTCGCGCTCAGTTCTCAGGTGAGCCTCGCGCTCAATTTAAGTTGAACCTCGCGTTCATTTTTTAAACGAACCTCGCGTTCGTTCTCCAGTTGAACCTCGCGTTCATTTTTTAAACGAACCTCGCGTTCGTTCTCAAGTTGAACCTCGCGTTCATTCTCAAGTTGAACTCCGCGTTCATCCTCAAGCGAGCCCTGTGCTCAATCCAAACGAACCTCGCGTTCGTTCTCAAGTTGAACTTCGCGTTCATTCTGCAAACGAACATCGCGTTCGTGCTTAAGTGAGTCTTGTACTCAATACAGTCGAACCTTGCATTCGAAGTCAAGCGAACTTCGTGTTCACTATGGTTAAGCATCGGCTTTTTATGGGTCCACTTTGGTATACTTAATTTATTAAGTTATGGGCCCTAATTAAGCTATGAGACCCCAATTAAGTTTTGAAAATTCAGTTGATTTAAATTAAAATCTTTTAATTTAAATTTGGTAGCTAATCAATTATTTGATTCAAATATTATGACACTAAGGTATTAAGGTTGTCTCTCACTCCAATTGTTTAATTGAAATAAGAAGTTGCCAAAGTAACCTCTCTTGTGTAGATTGTTCATGAGGAATGTGAGATGCTTGTGTGTATGCTTTCGTGTAAATATTTAATCGGCCCAAAGAAAGGTTAATATTTATTTAGACTGTATACACATCTACGGTGGTAAATGTGTGACAATTATAAGGTTAATATTTATTTGAGTACTTATGACAACCTATATTTGCTTGATACAATTGCTTCTTATAATGAAACTTTGCATGCGGAATTGCGTGGTACTAAGCGTAAATTAAATAAGAAAAATTCAACGTCATTATGGCATAAGCGCTTAGGTCATATCTCAAAAGGTAGAGTTGAGCGTCTTGTGTCTGATGGCATTTTGGATTCCCTTGATTTTAAGGACTTCGACGTATGTGTTGAATGTATCAAGGGAAAACAGACCAAAGTTAAGAGATTAGGTGCCAACAGATCTTCGGATGTCTTAGAATTGATATATACGGATATTTGTGGGCCATTCCCTACGACATCCTGGAATGGTCAATAATATTTTATATCATTTATAGATGATTACTCACGTTTTGGGTACCTATATCTCATTCATGAAAAATCTGAGTCTCTGGACATGTTCAAAGCCTATAAAGCTGAAGTTAAGAATTAACTCAACCGAAGAATTAAAACCGTTAGATCTGATCGTGGTGGTGAGTACTACGGCAGATATGATGGTTCAGGTGAACAACGTCCAGGACCATTTGCTAGATACCTAGAGGAATGCGGTATCGTCCCACAGTACACCATGCCGGGTTCACCTAGCATGAATGGTGTAGCTGAAAGACGAAACAGGACTCTTAAGGATATGGTAAGAAGTATGATTGCTCATTCTTCTTTACCAGAGTCACTCTGAGGAGAAGCACTTAAGACAGCAGCTTACATTCTGAATAGAGTACCAAGTAAAGCAGTTGCTAAAACACCTAATGAGCTTTGGACTGGTCGAAAGCCCAGTTTAAAGCATTTACATATTTGGGGATGTCCAGCTGAGGCAAGGCCTTATAGGCCAAATAAAAAGAAATTGGACTCCGAAACAGTTAGCAGCTACTTTATTGGGTACCCTGAACGCTCTAGGGGCTATAAGTTTTATGATCCCACACTAAGGAATATTTTTAAGACGGGGACAGTAACATTCTTTGAGGATGTTGAGTTTGGGGGGAGAAATAAGGTTAGAGACATTGCTTTTGAGGAGGAATTGGCTTCAGATCCAATCCATACAGTTACTTTTGATAATATTCAGGTTCATATACCTGTTGTTGCTCAAGAAGTAAATCCGGAACCTCAAGATGTCAATGTTGAACAACTCCCTGTTCCAGAAGAACAAACTCAACTACCTCAAGAACCAGTGCCATTAAGGAGATCCACGAGAGAAAGGAGAAATGCTATTCCAGATGATTATATTGTATTTCTCCAAGAACATGAGGAAAGTAGTGGAATGTTGGAAGATGATTCAATCAACTTCCTTCAGGCCATGAAAAATTCTAACTCTCAACAGTGTATTGATGCCATGAATGAAGAGTATAAGTCTATGCAAGACAATAAGGTTTGAGAACTTGTCCCATTACCAGAAGGTGCAAAACCAATTGGTTGTAAATGGATTTTTAAAACCAAGCGGGATGCAAACGGTAATGTGGAGAGGTATAAAGCACGTCTTGTAGCTAAAGGCTTTACTCAAAAGGAAGGCATTGATTATACAGAGACTTTCTCTCCGGTTTCATCGAAAGACTCATTCAGAACAATCATGACACTTGTTGCTCATTATGATCTTGAGTTACATCAAATGGATGTTAAGACTGTATTTCTCAATGGCGATATTGATGAAATGATTTATATGGTGCAACCAGAAAACTTTGTGTCGGGAGACCCAAAGAATATGGTTTGCAAATTAAGGAAATCCATCTATGGACTCAAGCAAGCTCCTCGTCAATGGTATCACAAGTTTTAATAAATAATTATCTCGTTCGGTTTTGAGATGAACATTGTTGATGACTGTGTATATCACAAGTTCAGTGGGAGTAAGTATATCTTTCTGGTTCTGTATGTCGATGACATATTGCTTGCCACTAATGATATAGGCATGTTGCACGAAACCAAGAGATTTCTATCAAAAAATTTTGAGATGAAAAATCTTGGGGACGCCTCTTTTATATTAGGGATCCAGATACATCGAGATCGCTCTCGGGGTATTCTTGGATTATCACAAAATAGCTATATCGATAAGGTACTTAAAAAGTTTGGCATGCAAGACTGCAGACCAGGAGATACCCCTGTTGCTAAATGAGACAAGTTTAGTCTCAATCAGTGCCCTAAAGGTAACCTTGAAATTCAGGAAATGCAGAAGATTCCTTATGCTTTGGCTGTAGGGAGTCTAATGTATGCTCAGGTATGTACGCATCCGGATATTACGTACATTGTTGGGATGTTAGGCAGATACTTAAGCAACCCTGGTATGGATCATTGGATAGCAGTCAAAAGGGTTATGAGGTATCTTCAGAAAACAAAAGATTACATGCTCACATACAGAAAATTAGAAAAGTTGGAGATCATTGGGTATTCGGATTCTGATTTTGCTGGATGCCAAGATAGCAGAAAGTCTACATCAGGCTACATTTATATGTTAGCAGGAGGAGCTATAACATGGAAAAAGTGTCAAACAGACACTAGTAGCTTCCTCCACTATGGCAGCAGAATTTGTAGCTTGCTATGAGGCATCCAATCAGGGAATATGGCTGCGAAATTTTGTCACGGGACTACGCATTCTGGAAAATGTTGAAAGACCACTAAGGTTATTTTGTGACAATAAATCAGCAGTGATGTATTCTAATAACAACAAGAGCTCAATCAAGTCAAAACATATTGACATTAAGTTCCTGGTTATGAAAGAAAGGGTACAGAGTGGACAAATATCTATAGAGCACATTGGGACAAACTCCATGATAGCTGATCCTCTTACTAAGGGATTGCCACCCAAGGTCTTTCATGAGCATACTACTCATATGGGTGTGGCATTATTTGAGGATATTATGTTTTAGTGAGAGTTTGTAATTGTGGTGCTTTATGTTTGGTTATATTGTCTGATCAGAATAAAGTATTCAGTTAAGACACTCTGTTACATTATGTTTGGTTTTGACCTCACTAAAGGAGGACCAGTTGAAAATAGACATGTATTGATCACATTGCATGTAATTTTCATACTACACATCCATGTTTGATCTATGTCATTTGATTGTATTGGTATATGTGACCATTGATGGGTTTAGTTACGATAAATGTAACGAAGGCCGCTTTGATCCTATATTGATATAGTCAATGGACGAGATTGTTCGGAAATACCTTTTCAGTGATAGCAATTTTGAGCTCATAAGGTTATACACAATTTAAGGAATCATATGGTACCCAAGTGGGAGATTGTTGGATTTAATCTAATAAATCTATTTGTGGGCACATATGATTAATCAATGTGTATTGCTATCTTTCAGGATAACCCACTTAAGTGATCAAATTAATTTGGGTTAATAGGTATTTAAATAAGTCATGGGGTTATATGTGCAGATACCAGGTTGTAATTGTGATTTGTTGAGGGGCCAAATTACAAAAGTACAACACCTATAAATAAGGGGTTATGGTCCCTAATCTAGGGTTACATTCTCTAATTCTCTTCAATCCCATCTAAGAGAGAAATTCGGCTATAGAGAAACCCTAAGGTTAGAAGATCCAAAACCCAAATCAAGATCAATCAATGGATTCAGGTATAAGCTTCCGCTCCTTTAGATTATTGTTAATCTCTTTGAATTAATCATGGCTATATGGTTTTAGATCTAAGATTTTATGATTCAGATCTAACAATCAATGGTGGTTCTTAACATTTGCTAATGCATCTCCACCTTTCATTTTGTGAATAAGCACAAAATAAAAGATGGTCGCACAAAATGAATGGTGGTCCCACAAAATGGAAGGTGGAGATGTATTAGCAAATATTATGAGCCACTATTGATGAGTAGAGGATCACAATCCCATGTAAACATGGCCCCATTAGATAAAGCTCAAAAGAATGTAGAACTATTATGTGAGCTACAGATTTTTTTTATAAAATACATTATTTCTCAAGTATTGAAACAATTTTGTTTCCATAAAACAAAAGAAACAGTTTCGTAAATACATGTAAAAAGATTAAACTACCATAAATAGTGCGCGCCTCCTCTTGTGAGCTTGTCAGGTTGCACAGCTCCCGAGAGTTCATACTTGCACGGTTTGGCTGCAGACTTCTCTATAGATCAAGCAAGCACGCCACCCTCTAGCCTCCTGTAATTGATCCTATTTATAATTATAAAATAATAAATGTAGTCTGCATTTATTGTAGAGCCCACTTGGAAACATTCACCGTGCAAATTAATTTGGGAAATGTTAAATCATAATATAACTTTATACTATCACTAATAAATACGCGAGTGCCTTTCCTAAAATTTGAAATAAGAAAGTGATAATTAGGGTTGCATTCATTCCGGACACGACTCGGATATGATACTTATCATATCCATATTCGCTTACTCATTTCGGATACGGATACGGATGATACTTCGGTAAGGAAAATGTATAACCATATCCGCTAAAATTGAATACGGTTATGGATATACATACGGATATATAAGCGGATATGCATGCGGATACAAAACAAATATGAGAAAACTAGATAGTATTGAGAAAAACATAGTTCATGTGATACAAAAGAGTTCGTTAATATCTCCATTATAACTGAAAAGTTAAGATTAGATATATTGATCATCAAAATTAACCAGAAATCCATAATCTAAGAATCGAAACTATCGTAAGAGTATGACTAATATGTATTCGGATATTTCGAATACGGATACAGATATTTCACTACAAAATCATATCTGTAACCATATCCTGTCGGTTATAGATTTGAGTAACCATATTCACAGCCTAACAGATATGGTTATAGATATTGCATCAGATACAGATACGGTTTAGCAGCCCTAGTGATAAGTCATTATGGTTATACTATTTGTGGTGATACGAAAATAATATAAATATTATAGGGCAGATATCATTACTCTATTAATTTATTTGTGATGGTACCAAAATAATACAAAAGTTATTAGGAGATATATCAATACTCTTTTATTTTTGGTGGTACTAAAATAATATAAAAGTTATAATACAAATATCATTATTCTATTGATTTGTTCAATCTATATGGACAAGGGTGGTTTTGCTACTCCCTTACAAATTCAGTTTTGACTAAACCAGTTTGATTCTGGAAGAGTAGAGATTGGTTAAAATAAACCAATTTAAGGTAAGACGTTGGTCTAACAAAACCAGTTTAAGTAAAAAAAGTAAAATTAAAATCAAACTAGGGTCATGAAGAACTGGTTTTTTTCCCCCATTAAATTAGTTTGACTTGGAGTTCTCAAACATGTGATACTTCTCACAAAGGAAGATTGACCTTGAATTGTATTATCATCGAAACAAAATAGAATAAATCAGTAATAAATTTATAAGGTATGGAACGCGTAAAAGTTAAAAACGTGGAAAAATTGTGTTAAGGCCCCAAAATAAAGAACTTCATGTGCCACATACCCCCATATTAATTCTCTTATATATAAGCCCCAAATACCAAGGGTTTTTGTGATTCAGTCGTAAACACAATTATTAGTAGCAATCAATTAAATTATTTATAATAATTATTTATTAATTATAATAAAATAATTAAAATAATAGTATAAATAAAATAATATATTATAATTCAATAAACAGTAAAATAAATAGAATAAATTTTGAATCACATAAATTATGAATTACACTATTTATTTAGTATTATATTATTAAATAAATAATTTAATACTATTTTTGGAGTGTTTTCTCAAAGACTATTACATGATACTGAATAATCTAAGTTGGTAATGATTGGAAACTAGCCTTTTTTCTAAAAAAGTTATTTAATATTAAAAATAATACTATAAATTGTTAATATTTAGCACAATAAAAAATTTATAGTACTAAGTTATTTAAGAGAATAATTAAAAATTAAATTAGATAAATATTTTATAACATATAGACAATATAACTATTTTGAATAGTATTATTTGAACTAAGAATTATAATTACACCAAAACCCAAATAGCTTTCAACGCTTGTCTAAGATGAGGGGGCTGGTGGCGGAGGAGGAGGCGAGAGAGGAAAACATCGGGGTCGAAGGGTAAGAGGAGTAAGAGGGAAAGAGAGGAGAAAAGTAAGGTTAGGGGAGAGGAGGAGAGGAGCAGAGGAGGATAGGAGGAAGGATCAGTTATGATCTTTTGGGGATGAGTTTTCATGAGAAGAGGGCAACTTCGAAAGAGTACAAATACATCAAATACATGTATACATATGGGCTTTTGGGCTCATGTCATATTTTGTTGGGTCTTTTGGGACTAAATAATATAGAGAAAAGTATAAGAGGGGCCACACGAGGTTTGTTTTTTTAGGACATCTACACAAGTTTTCCTAAAAGAGCTTTGCTACAGGGACCCAAAATATGGGACCAATAGAGGAGACAAGTGAGGTGTCCCCCTCCTATTGGATAATGAGTTGGCCATCATTAATGATAGCCAACTCATTATCCAATAGGAAGGGGACACCTCACTTGTCTCATCTATTGGTCCCATATTTTGGGTCTTTGAAGAATTTTTCTTCCTAAAAATATTTGTCAGGCTTAAATATTTCTACACGGGCAGGGAAGGAAAAGCTTGCGTTTAAAAAACCGAGACATAAAAGTTATTAATAACTTTATAAGTTTAAATGAGATGGTTGACATAAAGTTACCTGAGTGCAAATGAGCTGCAATACCCTGAAATCAATTTGAGACGTGAATAAGCCAAAATCGTCAAAGAAGAAACATAGCTTCTCAATACAAATTAAACATGAAGCAGCAATAGATTTGAGACCCAAGATACTGTTAGATATTTTGTTAAGAAAAGGCAATTTTGCCTTAATGAATTCTAATAAATTTTTGTAATTAAAATATGTTTTAATTTGTAATTAAAATGGGCATAATGACTATACATTATGAC